>ML286665.1:72745-138491 GCA_005239495.1 Nicotiana undulata
AAAAAAAAAAAAAAAAAAAAGAAAAAAAAAAGAAAGAGAACATAAACTTTCATGCTAAACAATGAGAAAGATAAGAATGGGTAAAATAAATATGCCGTATAGGTATAAAATATAAAAAAAAAATGAACATGGGTAGATACGGGTAAATATTTTATCCTTTATGGGTATATATCATAATTTACTTTTGTATTCTCTTTGGCATAAGGAAAGGTTCTACTGTAGTCACAAAGGAGACTCAACGATTGTTTTAAGTCATTGGTTCAAATGCTAAGCGTGACATTCTAGTACCTTTTTTTTTGTTAATCCCTAATATAAATTCCTGGCTGGATCACTGACCAGTGACCACCCCAGTCTCTACAAGCTCCTTTTCAAGTGTTTTGATTGGATAGTGTCATCTTCATTGGACTATTACCTTTGAAGAAATCGTGTATCATTAGCTGGCTATGATAGGAAAGTGCTCCCAACATTGACTTGTCAAATTTACAAAAGAAAAAAGATATTGACTTGAAAATAACAGAAGGGAGGTATTGTCAGTATACTCAATGCAAGAAGAAGCAGTGACAATTGATCAATAAAAGAACATAAGTGGAAACCAATTATTGACTTCATCAAATCATCTAATTTATTTTGAATTTCTAAATATTAGGAAAATAATTAAATGTCTATCCCTCAATATTAGAAAAATAACTAAATTACTATTTTATCTAATGTAAAATTAACTTTAAAAAAGATAAAAAGGCGAACAATATTTCGTTAAAAGATTTCATATTTTTAATATAATATAGTATAAATATTAGATAGATTACCTGTTATGTCCCATAATCTATCTCAACGAACAAGAATAGGAAGATTCCAACATTTAGACCCCATAAAAGATGATTGTTAATGTAGGGTTCGAACAACGACAAATCATTAAGTCAAACAAGGACTTGATAGGCGACTGACTAAGGCAGTAGCATTACCAAATGTTAAGCTAAGAACTTAGTTTGTTAGCCAAGTTAAGGACAAGTTATAGGATGCGTAGTTTCTCTTTTGTGGATTAACTATCCCTTCTAGAATAACTGTATGGAGTAATTCTTAAGTCTACCTTATAGTGTCTTCTTTTTATGTAACGACCCGATAAGTTATTTTGAGCATTTGTACTTTTCGGTAGTTTGAGAACACAAGTATTTCCGCATGATGTATTATGACTTGTGTGAATCGTCCGTTTTGGTTTTCAGGTTGTTCGAAATCGATTTGGAAGAATGAGCTTCATCATTGAAGCTTTAAGTTGGAAGAGTTGATCAAATTGGAATTTTTAGCATTTGACCTAGGATTGGAGTTTTGATTGTTCCATTAGGTCCGGATGGTGATATTGGACTCGGGCGTATGCCCGAATTTGCAATTGGATATTTTTAGAAGGATTCAGCACTAATTGACGAAATTGGAATTTGAAGGTTTGAAAAAGTCCATTAAGTTTGATTTGAGGTGCGATTCGCCGTTCCGATGTTGTTATGTGTGATTTGAGGCCTCGAGTAGGTCCGTGTTATTTTATGGGACTTGTTGGTATGTTTGGACTGGATCCCGAGGGGCTTGGGTGAGTTTCAGATATGTTTGGATTGTGTTCCGCAGTTTTTTATGTTTCGACGACGTTTCTTCAAGCATAAATGGTACCCAATTAAGAAAATGAGCTCCAATTTTTGGTTTTATTGAAGCATTAGATCTGCATCATAATTACGGAGCCATAGCAAAAAGAATCGTCGAATGTGGACATTGTATAAGGAGCTTATGGTCATTTTACTAAGAATTGGGTTGCCAAATTTGTCAGATTAATTATGAAATTGCCACTGATTTCGTATTTAAAAATTTGCACTATTTCCAAATATTGAAACCGACATATCTCCTTCATTATAAGGTCCAATGGAGTGATTCAAAAGCCTAAATTGATTGAAATTTTCCAAGGAATCCATTGGAGGCATCAAAAGCGAGTTTTGAGATTGTTTGACACACAAAACGAGGCAGAATAGCTGGGAAAAAATATTTAATATCGAGGGTTTGTTTATTTGGTCATGTATTGAGTTGGGGAGCTCGGATTTTGGCAATTATTAAGGTTATTTTGTCACGACCCAAAATTCCCATCGTCGGGACCGTGATAGCGTCTAACGTTGAACCCACTAGACAAGCCAACGTATCTAATCATATCTATTAAAACCTTTATTATCAAATAAGAACAAGTGGAATACGACTTTTTCAATAAATAAAAGCTCGAACTGAGATTAAAATAAAGAAAAATACATAATTAAATCCACAAGCTTAACAAAATACTCAATTTAGCCAACCCGGATCTTTGGAATCACAACTCACGGACGGTCTAAGAGTAGTACACAAAATAGTCTGAATGAAATAATACATATGTTTCTGAAGTACGAAAATCAGAAATAAAAATGGAGCAGGGAAGGGGACGCCTGCAGGTCTACCTCAGTGTCTCCGGTGGATTGAAGGAAGCCTCCTCGATCAGTGTCCACAAAGTCCTGTACCGGGATCTGCACAACATAAAGATGTGCATATGTAGTATCAGTACAACCGAACCCATGTACTGAGTAAGTGCCGAGTCTAACCCCAATAAAGTAATGACAAGGCTAGGACACGACAAATAATATCACCTGTGCAGTTTAATAAAATATAACAGGAAATAACAACAGAAAGTAAACAGTTAAGTACAATAACGGGGAAACACGCTGGGGAAAAGGGGTAGCAATTACTGAAATGACGGAACGAGGCAACAGTTTAAATACCAAAAATAATAACGAGGATTAACAACACGAAATAAACAAGTGAATAAAAATGGCACAGCATGTCCCCTCGTGCTAAAGTATCATAAACACGGCACAAAATGTCCCCTCGTGCTAAAACATCATAATCACGGCACGGAATGTCCCCTCATGCATAAATATCATCAACACGGCACAGAATGTCCCCTCGTGCATAATAATCATAAACACGACACGGAATGTCCTCTCGTGCATAAATATCATAAACATGGCACGGAATGTCCCCTCGTGCATAAATATCATAAACATGGAACGGAATGTCCCCTCGTACATAAATGTCATAAACATGGCACAAAATGTCCCCTCGTGCATAAATAACATAAACATGGCACAGAATGTCCCCTCGCGCATAAGTAACATATACAACAATTTGGCAAGAAAATCAAGAATAAGAATCATAAATCATAACATCCCGGCAAGGGAATAATCAACAGAAATAATACCGTCCCGGCAAGGGGCACAACTATAACCAATCTTACTCAAGTGTATAACTTAACAGAAATACTCCTCAACCGAACAAATACTAAAGTGAAGCTTAACCCATAACACAAGAAATACCAATGAAATCATAAAATTCATAATTTCTGACTCACGGGCATGCTTGACAACAACATATAGGTACTCGTCACCTCACCTATACGTTGAACATGGAATAAACACGTAGCAATTAAGACTCAACACCTATTCCTTCAAGCTAAGGTTAGGCCAAACACTTATCTAGACTCCCACGATCAAAATTCAAGCCTCAACTACCGTTTTACCTCTTGATTCCACCACTAACTCGCTCGTATCTAGCCACAAGTTACTTAATTATATCAATAAATACTAAATAAATCAATTCTAATGCATGGAAATGAGTTTTCTAAAATTTTCCCCAAAAAGTCAAAAATCGACCCCGGGCTCACTCGGTCCAAACTCAAAATTCGGACCAAAACCCGATTACCCATTCACCCCCGAGCCCGGATATATAAATACTTTTGGAATCCGACCTCAATTTGATGTCTAAATCCTCAAATTTCAATATTTTTAGGTTTTACCCAAAATTCCCAATTCCACCATGAAAACCCTAGATTCTAGGATGAAATCTTGTAAAAAAGAAGTTAAGGAGTAAAGAAAATGAGTTATAAATCACTTATTAATGTTTTGCAGAAGAAAGAGTGTTTGAAAAATTGCTTCTTACGTTTTTAGGGTTTTGAAAAATAAAAAATAACTGAAAGTCCCGTTTAAATATACCCCTCTCAGACCCTCTCCGCGGACCGCACAAAAAAAGATTGACTGCAGTGACATACTTTAGTATTTTGTCCATAACTTTCTCTACATATGTCCAAATTGTGATTTCTATACCTTTCTGGAAATTAGACACGAAGGGATACAACTTTCGTGTTTGAATAATCTCAAAATTACTTGTATATCAAAAGATATAGGCTTCTGAAGTCAGACCAGTGAACCTGCGGATCCTTCCTCGCCGCGGACCACACAAAATCGAGTGCGTCCGCAAAGGCCCCCTCCGCGGCAACAGAAAATCAGTGCGGACCGCACCGGCGGGTTTAGATATCTGCAACTTCTCTGAACCTGCAACAACTATGTTTTAAGCCTAAAACATCCCGGAACCTACCCGAAACTCACCCGAGCCCTCGGGGCTCCAAACCAAATATGCACACAACCTCGAAAATATCCTACAGACTTATTCGTGTAATTAAACCACCAAAATAACATAAAAAATAACGAATTAAACTCCAAAATCCATGAAATTATCCAAAACTTCTTTAGACTTCAAAATTTGCATTTAAGGTCAGAATCACATCAAATTAATTCCGTTTCTTACCAAACTTTACAGACATAACATATATATTATATTGAACCTGTACCGGGTTCCGGAACCATAATACGGGCCCGATACCATAGGTTTCACATATAATTACTATTTCAAAAATCTCTTATATTTTCAGAAAATAATTTCTTTTAAAAATTCATTTCTCGGACTTGGGACCTCGGAATTCGATTTCGGGCATACTCCCAAGTCTCATATTTTCCTACGGACCCTCCGAGACCGTCAAATCACGGGTCCAGATCCGTTTACCAAAAATGTTAACCAAAGTCAACTTTATTCAAATTTCAGCACAAAATTATCATTTTTATCATTTTTTCACATAACGGCTTCCCGACTACACGCACGGGCTGCACACACAAATCGAGGTGATAGAGAAGGAGGTTTTCACGACCTCGAAATACATAATTAGCTAGAAATATACGGGATGACCTTTTCGGTCATCACATTTTCACCATATGAATTGGGGTAAGTGTTCTCTACTCGATTTTGGTTATATTTCGTGAAGTTGTATTCATTTTTGGTAATTGGATTGTGAATTTTAAAGAGAAAATTGGGGGGGGGGGGGTTGTCCAAAGTTTCATAGAGTGAATTTTTGAGTTTTGAGCATCGATTCCGAGTCGGATTTGCGTGAAACTAGTACGGTTGAACTCGTAATTGAATGAGTTGTTGGATGTTTTGAGTTTTGTTGGGTCCCAAGGCACAGTCCTGAGTTTGACTCTTTGGTCTATTTTGGGATTTTGATGAAAGATTCGACCTTTATCGATTGGGTTTACTATTTGAGTTGCTTTTGGCTAGTTTCGAGCCGTTCGGAGGTCGGTACGCGCATGATGGCATCTTTGGAGCATCATTTGGCTTGTTCGAGGTAAGTAACACTTCTAAACTTGGTGTTGAGGGTATGAACCTTGAATATACGTGTTATGTGTTTGATGTTGAAATGACTCAAATGCTATGCGACGGGCGTGTGGGTGTGCACCGTGTGAATTGTAACTCTGTTATTTCTGTGTTACTGTGTAGTTACCTGATCTAATCTGTAACCATGAAATCTCTATATACTAGAGTTGTTGAGCTGTGATCTATGTTAGAAACTATGTCTAGGCGACATGCTTATTCTGTTGGGACCCACTAAGGTCATTTATGTTCTTAAGTTATTTGCTTATATTGCAATTACATACTTAGTTGTACGCATTCATATGCATATCGTATCTCAGTCTCTGTTACTATTTATTGATAGATCACATCATTATTTTTTTGGGCTGATGTTTATGACATTGTGAGCCCGGGAGACTAGAGAGATTGATGACTGAGCGAGGCCGAGGGACTGATTGTGTGGATGTTGATGGGATCGGGTTGCACACCGCAGTAACTATTATTGATTTATGATGGGAACGGACTGCACGCCGCAACAAATGTTATTGATTACGCCATGATTGGCTTATTATAGTGCTTGGCGCCCCTCCGGAGTCTATACACACCCCCAGTGAGCACAAGTGCAAGTGCTGAGTGCGAGTGCCGACGGACTAGAGGGAGTGAGTGACTTTGAGGACATGAGCAATTGGGAAGACTTAGTGCATTGATTCACCGAGAGTATGCATATGGTTTCATCACAACATTGTATTACAGTTGGCATGCATACATTGGCATGTAGGCATAGAGATGTACTTTCCTCATGCCATTTGATGTTGGATGTGGATGTTGTTGTGAATGAGTTGAGCATCATATCTTTGAGTTATTTCTTGTACCATCTTATTTATATTGATGTGAACGGTTGATGGTTATTGGAGTTGGACTCTGACTCTTGTCCCAGCTCGTCACTACTTTCAATCTAAGGTTAGGTTTGTTACTTATTGAATACATGGGATCGGTTGTACTCATACTACACTTCTGCACCTTGCGTGCAAATGATGGATGTGGATGTTGCTATGTATGGCGGGATCTAGATTTGAAGATGTACCTGCGTTCAGTTACAACTGCCTTTTGTCCTTGGTAGTTTTAGAATTTTAATATGTTTATGTATATTTCAAACAGATGATGTATTTAGTTCATACCAGCTTTTGAACCCCTCTAAATCTTATAAGCTCGTGATTTGTACTACTAGTCCTTGGGAAATTTTTGTATAATAGTTCAGTTGTGTTATCATTTCTCCTCTTAATGAATATCATTAAAATGGATAGTTGATCTGAATCCAATGAAATTTCTTAAAACTTCTTTAAACTTCATATTTTCCATTTTTATCCAAATCACGTCAAACTAAGTCCGTTTCTTACCAAATTTCACAGATAACACATATAAAACATATTGAACCTGTTCCGGGTTCCAGAACCATAATACGGGCCCGAGATCACACGTTTCACATCAAATCTCATTTTCAAAAACCTCTATATATTCAGAAAATAATTTTCTTTTAAAAATTCATTTCTCGGACTTGGGACCTCAGAATTCGATTCCAGGCATATGCCCAAGTCCCATATTTTCCTACGGACCCTCCGAGACCATCAAATCACGGGTCCGGGTCTGTTTACCAAAAATGTTGGCCAAAGTCAACTTTTTTCAATACAAAAATATCCTTTTTATTAGTTTTTCACATAATGGCTTCCCGGCTACATGCCCGGGTTGTGCACGCAAATCGAGGTGGGATAGAAAGAGGCTTTCATGGCCTCAGAACATAGATTTAGCTAAAATTACACGAGATGACCTTTTGGGTCATCACATTATTCAACTTAACTGATACTAATAGAACTGTCAATGGGTCAGATAGATCATG
Source organism: Nicotiana undulata (assembly GCA_005239495.1). Taxonomy (NCBI): domain Eukaryota; kingdom Viridiplantae; phylum Streptophyta; class Magnoliopsida; order Solanales; family Solanaceae; genus Nicotiana; species Nicotiana undulata. Next base: position 80,148 of record ML286665.1, read on the forward strand.
AATGTTTTATACTTCAATACCACACAAGATGGGGTGATTTGTATGGTGTCCAATTTTTCGCTTGAACAGATTATGGAAGAACCTGGTTCTTCTAAGTGTTCATTAACCTAATATTATTGAAATAATAAATGGGGAAAGTAAAGAACACAAGTATTTTACATGGAAAACACCGGGCTCAAGTGGTGAAAAAAATCGCGACCTACTTCTCAGTAGGATTTTCCAAAACACTCCACTAAATCACTGAGCCAAAACAACACTTACAAAACACTTTTGTAAACCTAAGGTTTAACTATAATCCCGTTGTGGCAACCAACCTCTAACTGTTGCGACAACTTCAAGTTAACTCTAACTTGAATACTCTGAGTACCTATTACACTTGCCTCTAGATAAAGTTGAAAGGTACAATATGAAAACACCTACTACGATTGAAATAAAATAAAATATAGACACTTGGAACTGATTCTTCTATCTGGTTCATGTAGCTTCAGGTTCACACTCTTATAACTCACAGGAATTGCTTACAAAATGCCTTGCTATTTTTCTCTCAATTCACGTTTAACTTCTACTTTTGTGCGTGTCTATAGAATGAGAACATCCTGCAATATATAGAGTTAGTAGACGAAGAAACAACTAGAGTTCTAATGCACTCTTCCTTGGTGGAAGAGTTCTAGTTGTTCTCAAGTTCTAACTCCTTCCTTATCTTGGATAGTGTTCTCTTTGAGTAATGAGCCCTTCTCCTCATCGATTATGCAACCTTTTCGATCAAGAGATATCAATTATAACAAGTTAAGCTTATCTCCTTCACTGCATCCCATATACTTGAATTTGTCCGTGTCTATTCACACAAGGGATGGACCTGGTTCATGCCTGAGTTTCCTTTGTCAATCTTCAAAACAAACCTTCACTTGGACCAACAAATTTCCCCCTTTTTGATGATGAAAAACTCTGTGCTTTTCATAAGCTTAGGCCCTATTTCAACTCAGCTCAACATCAACACAATGTTAGAACATTTTACCTTTTTATCACTTATCATCAAGGGTTTTATCACTTATCATCAAGGACCAAGTTCATTAGGTTATAAACATCAGTGTTCAAAGCAAAACCTTTTTTCCCCTTTTGGCATCATCTAAAAGTTGCATAAACATGTAAGATAACCATAATTTTTAAATATTACTCATGGCCACTGGGCTACTTCAAATGCAATCATGGATTAATCACCATATATCAAGCTAAGGATATTAACCATCAAAGAAATATAAACAAACGGTTAGAGCAAACGACATTGAATTTCACTGATGACTGATAAGATCCTACCACAAAGCATACAAAGAAATAAAAGTACTGGAAATATGAGCAAAATCAACAAAAAATCCCGATCTGGGTCACTAGTTGATCTACACTAGGCTAGGAGGCTGAAGGCTGGGAAGGACTAGGTGCTTGGTTTTTGTCTTGGAGTAATTTCAGCATATCCTGAAGAATGCTATCATTCTTCTCCTTTTCTTTTGCCAGCTCAGTTCTGAGAGCATCTCTCTCAGTCTCCACCTCTGCCAACCTCTTATTCAGCCTCTCAATTTGAGCATCCTTAGCCCCACTTTATTGCACCAAGGCTCGCACCTTGCTATTCACTGGTACCTTCTTGAATGAACCAGGTTCTTTAGGAGTGGTGTGGATTTCATATCACAAGCAATCAGAGTATTTTCCCCAAAATGATTCTTGCTTGTACCAACCTCCCACTTCTTCATAGGTACCTTGAAATGTGCAAACACAACTGTGAGAATGAACTCATGGGGTATGTCATGAGTATTGGTGCCATTTAGAACCCTATCAAGAAGCTGGATTATAAACCCATGTCAATTAATCCTCCTCCCACTGTCGAAACATTCCATGAAAACCAAGTCCATGAATGTGGCAATGTGCCTCCTTTCCTGCCGTGGCAGAACACACTTGTTGAAAAATTCGAACAGTACTTTGTTGGGTGGCTTCGTCTCACTTTTATAAATAGCCTTGGGCTCAATTTGCTCCTCATTATCACTGAATTTTCTGGTAATGGCAAGGGCAGTAGAAAGACTTTCTAGGCTTGGCCACTTGAGCTTCTTATAGTCATTGTACCCCTCAGCAGATACACCTAGAATTTCTCCCAGCTCCTTCACATCAAATGTGACTTTCACTCCTTTCACCATACTGGAAACCCTTCCATCTTTTACCTCACCATTGGCCATAAACTCCACAATTTCATTTCTGGCCAGCTTTCCATCCATCTGAAGGACCATGTCCTTCTAGCCTTACAACTCTAACTTCTCCAAAAGCATCATCATTCCTTCCTCCTCCAAATCCCTGAGTCTGCCTTTCAAAATTGCCCTCTTTCCAAACTTGGCCATCTTGTCTTTCTCAACGTCAGGATCATCTTCTTATTCTCCACTCATTCTTCTTCTTCCTTCACAATTCTCACTTTTCTTGATTTCACATCAGACCTAGTTCTTTTTGAAAAAATGGATGGTTCATCTGACTTTGACTCTGAAACAGACTTCTTAGTGGAAGTCTTAGCTTTATTGGATTTAGGAGTCAAAACCTCCACTTCTTCTGTCTCATCTTCAACTTGAAGGACCAGGTCCATCTCATCAATGTCAATTGCCTCAACAGGCTCACCCATCTTCTTTTTTTCCTTCGCAACTGCTTTTCTTCTACTTTCTTCTAAGGCTTTCTCCAGTTCTGCCTTATTATGCTTTTTATGGCTTCTAGTAGCTCTTCCTCTTGTGGGAGGAATTTCAATAGCAATTGACGGGGCATCCTTCCTTTTCTTGTTTGCCTTAGCAGCGCTAGGGGTTTTAGCCTTTGAACTCCCTTTCTTCTTTGGGTTATAACTCTCAGTCACTCTCTTTTGTAGGTCTGTGAGGGTCCTGTTCAGATGAAATAGGTTCATCTCTATTTTTCCCAAGTTGAACCAGCCCTTCAGCAGCTTCGCCAGACCCACTTCCCCTTGTTTTCTTCACACTTTCCACTATTCCAACCAATTTCGCTCCACAAACAGCCATTGCACATGTATATTTGGTTAGAGTAACTGGAGTGGGTGAAGAACTAGCCACTCTTTTACCCTTTCCCCTCGCAGCACTCCGAGAACCCTCACTCTATTTTTCTTTTCTCTTTTTATTTTTACCACCAACCCTTCTATACTCAGAAGATTCCACCCCAACCATAGGTCCTACCAGAACCTCAGAACCATTTAAATGTAGCGGATAACAGCGGGGCTCGAGAATTGATGTGTATTCGAATTATAGGAGCATGAATCTATTCTCTAAATTCTCAGCGACCTCATAAATGATTTCGGTAGCAATAGTTGGGCAATAAGTTACTTGTTCTGTTTCAGAAGAACCGGTTTCTTCCCCCTCAGTAGCAGACTTGAAGGATTCTTCAGATATCTGAGGTTCTTGGGGTTAGCTAGCTTTCAATTGCTCATGTAATTTCTTGGATAATTTTCTCCTAGCCACAGTCTTGCGAGCAAGAGTATTAAACCTTCCCTTTTTAGCCAGAGGTGTGGTTGAAGGTGTAATGGATGGTGTGGGTATGGGTTCCTTTGGTGGAATGAAGGATTTATGGAAGGGTTTTCCATTGCTAAGTTTGGAAGCTTTTAGAAACGAGTTTGTGTGAGAGTAGAAGAGGAGAGAAGTTTGAGTGAATTTGGACGGCTTTGAAAGTGTAAGAGTGAAGAAACATATAAATCATAATAAATATAAATTGGAGGAGTTTACTTGAGTGACGACAGCTTTTGCAGAAGTCTAATCAAACTGCAAGGCAATTTGAAACGACATTCAAGACTATCCCTAAAATCTAGGCACTTAACGTGGTTAGGGCTCTTTTGAACGGAATTGGTTCATTTTTAGCGGATAATTTCAAAAAGGATTTGGGAGTAGATGGGACTCTGCTTTTAATCACAATCCAATATTTATTCAAATTATGCAGAGTGTAGAAAACATACCGAGTGATCTTGATGAACCAGCTTCTTCACTGAGAGTTCTCTTGTGTAAGTCTACATAAGAGAGAAAATATCAGTAGAGATTAATGAGTTATTTTAGCATATGGCACAAGAGTATACTATTGAAAGTATGAGACTGAGCAAAATCTAATCTAACTATATATAAAATTTACAGATTTTCTAACCGGAAATATTTTTTTATTTTTTATTTATTTTTCGATTATGAATTTTGAACTGGTCCTTTTAGATGATCTTAATCATCCCTAATTCTAACATGTTCCTTTCAAAGTTATCTCTACTTAGGGGTTTTGTAAAGATGTCAGCTATTTGCTTGTCAGTAGCACAAAATCTCACAGTGATCAAGCCTTTTTCATAGTTGTCCCTCAAAAAGTGATGTCTAACGTCTATGAGCTTAGTTCTCTTGTACTGAACCGGGTTCTTGGTCATGTTGATTGCACTAGTGTTATCACAAAAGATGGGGATACAACAAACATCAATTCCAAAGTCCATTAATTGCTGTTTGATCTACAACAATTGAGCTCAACATGAAGCAGTAGCAACATACTCAGCTTCAGTAGTAGATAAGGCCACAAAATTTTGCGTTTTGGAGGCCCAAGACATAAGACATTAGCCAAGAAAATGTGTGATACCTGAGGTGCTCTTTCTATCCACAAGAAAACCTACATAATCAGCACCAGCATATCCCACTAGATTGAAATTATTACCTTTTGGATACCATAGACACAGATAAATGGTGCCTTTTAAGTATCTCAAAATCCTCTTGACAACAGTCAAGTGAGACTCGTTTGGATTCGCCTGAAATCTTGCACAAAGGCCTACACTGAAAACAATGTCAGGTATACTAGCAGTGAGATACAACAATGAGCCAATCATTCCCCTATACAACTTCTGATCAATTGATGAACCAGTTTCACCTGTATCCAACTTTGTAGCTGTTGCAATAGGAGTGTCAATTTCTTTGGAATATTCCATTTTAAACCTTTTAAGCAACTCTTTTACATACTTTTGTCGATGGATCATAGTTACATTTGAGTTTTGTTTAATTTGTAAGCCTAAAAAGAAATTAAGTTCACTCATCATGCTCATTTCAAATTCATTCCCCATTAGCTTAGCAAATTCTTTGCTTAACTTAATAGTGGTTGCTCCAAAGATTATATCATCAACATATATCTGAACTACCAAGAGATATTTACCTTTTTCTTTCAAGAACAAAGTATTGTCAATTTTACCTCTCTTGTAGTAATGCTCTAGAACTTTTTTTATAATCTTTCATACCATGCTCTTGGAGCCTGCTTGAGCCATAAAGTGCCTTGTCAGGCTTGTATGCATGATCATGCCATTCCTTGCTTTCAAACCCCGGAGGTTGTTTGACAAACACTTCTTCTTTTAGATAGCCATTGAGGAAGGTACTCTTGACATCCATCTGGTGAAGAGTGAATTCCATGTAAGCAAAAAAGACTATGAGGAGCCTTATTGCTTCCAAGCTTGCAACTGGAGCAAAGGTTTCATCATAGTCTATGCCTTCCTCTTGTTTATATCCTTGAACCACCAATCTTGCCTTTTTCATTGTAACTGTTCCATCTTTATCAAGTTTGTTTCTGAAGACCCATTTTGTGCCTATTAGTGATTTGTCCTTGGGTATTGGTACCAGATGCTAAACTTGACTCCTTTCAAATTGGTTGAGTTTATCTTGCATTGCATTTATTCAGTCTGCATCCTGCAAAGCCTCAACAACATTTTTAAGTTCAATAAGAGATAAGAAAGCATAAAAAGCACAAAGATTCTTTAATGAGGATCTGGTTTTTATTCCAGAGGTTTAATAAGTGATTATGTTCTCGATTGGATGAGAACTTTGATACTTGTAAGATTTCACAACCAAATGGTTTCCCCTTGATGTTCCTTCAATGTTTTGTTGCTGTGGAACAGGTTCATGGATAGGCTCCCTTAAGGTTTGAGGATCATTTCCTCTTTGTTCTATTCCCCCTATCATGTTGCCTTGGGTGGAAGAACCTATTCCATCACATGTTCCTTCCTCTAGTGTAGCTTCAGTTTGGGTTGTTGTTTCATTTGAGTTTCTTACCAACCCAATTGCTCCATCATCATGTCTCTGCCTCTAAGAAAGAATGTTAGTTTCATCAAAAACCACATGAACACTTTCTTCTACACACATATTTCTTTTGTTATAAACCTTATAACCTTTTCTATGTGAAAAATATCCCAAGAATACTCCCTTATCACTTTTGGGATCAAACTTACCTAGGGAGTCTTTACCATTATTGTGCACAAAGCACTTGATTCCAAATGCCCTAAGATGGGATATGTTTGGTTTTCTCCCTTTAAGTAAATCATAGGGAGTCTTCTCTACAAAAGGTCTAGTCATGCACCTATTTATGATGTAGCATACAGTGTTTACAGCTTCTGCCCAGAAACTATGGGGCAGTTTACTAGAAAGAAGCATAGTCCTAGACATATCTTCAAGTGTCCTATTCATTCTTTCAACTACTCTGTATTGTTTTTTAGTCCTAGTAGTAGAAAAATTATGATTTATGCCATGCTCATCACAAAATTCAGAAAATTTAGCATTTTAAAATTCAGTGCCATGATCAGACCTAATTGATGCAAGTTGATTTTCTAGTTGTTTATGAATTTTTCTAACAAAAGAAGTAAACATGTCAAATGGTTCATCTTTAGATGTTAAACAATGTCCAAGTAAACCTAGAGTAATGATCAACAAGCACTATCACATATCTCTTACCACCTCTGCTTAATGTTCTCATAGGACCACAGAGATCCATATGCACCAGTTCCAGCGTCATGGTGGTGTTTACCACTTTCTTGCGTTTACCACTTTCTTGCATTTAAAAGAGGATCTTACCTAATTTTCCCCTTGCAAAAGCCTCACAAACTTTATCTTTCTTGAACTTGATGTTAGGCAACCCTATCACTAGGTCCTTGGAGACTAATTTGTTGAGTTGACTCAGAGTGGCATGTCCAAGTCTCTTGTGCAAAGGAGGGGATCATTATCCAACACACTTAAATAGGTGAGTTCATTTTATGAAACTGTGGATATATATATATATATATATATCCACAGTTTCATAAAATGAACTCACCTATTTAAGTGTGTTGGATAATGATCCCCTCCTTTGCACAAGAGACTTGGACATGCCACTCTGAGTCAACTCAACAAATTAGTCTCCAAGGACCTAGTGATAGGGTTGCCTAACATCAAGTTCAAGAAAGATAAAGTTTGTGAGGCTTTTGCAAGGGGAAAATTAGGTAAGATCCTCTTTTAAATGCAAGAAAGTGGTAAACGCAAGAAAGTGGTAAACACCACCATGACGCTGGAACTGGTGCATATGGATCTCTGTGGTCCTATGAGAACATTAAGCAGAGGTGGTAAGAGATATGTGATAGTGCTTNCTTGTTTCCTATCATATGCTTTGAGCAGCTACTATCCGTGTACCATTTCTGGCTGTTCCCCTTCACTTGGACTTGCAAAAGGAAATCAGGGGTTAGTCTTAGGAACCTAAACTAGTTTGGGTCCCTTTCTATAGGCAAAAGGATGAATTAAATTCTTTTTAGCTCAACTTGGTAGCCTATTATTCCCTTGAACAAATTCTTTGTTCCTTTGACTTGCCTTCTCTTTTGCAGTGCATTCACTTTTATAGTGATATGTTTTCCACAGTCAGTGCAAAACTTGTTCTCAAGAAGCGTAAGGTACTTGCTTTTGGGATCTTATTTAGGTGACAGATTCCCAAAGCCAAGTCCTCTTCTATTGCTACTATGATGTTCTTGTAGCCATGAAAGCGCATCGGAGGACCTATTCCTTTTAAAAGTTTGTCCAACTCATGCTTGACCTTGCTTAGATCCTCCTTAAAAGTTATTATCTGCTCATCCTTCTTATACAACTCATCTTTTAGTTTACCTACATTTTCTTCTAGAGTGAGTTGTGTGCAATCAGCTGTCCTCTTACCTGTTCCTAATTTCAGTTTTAGATTTTCATATTTAAGTTCTAGGACATTTGACTCAAGTGCATGTACCTGGTTCTTCAAAGTAGTATTTTCACTAACCCTAAGTTCCAGATTTTTACACTTTGCTTTCAAAATCACACATTCCTTAGACAGTTGTTCCTTTTCATTATTTACTTCCTCAGAATCATCAATTAAATCTAGAAGTAACTCAGATAGCCTTTCTTTAGACAAAAAACTAATCTTGTCTTTGAGATGAATTACACTTACCTCAGTTTCCTCATCAGATTCTCCAATAGCCATAAGTGCTTGTTCATCTCCATCTTCATCATATGAACATTCATCTGAGCTTTCTCCCCAAGCAGTAGCCATAGCATTTGTTTATCCTTTGTTCTTCTTGGGTTGAACCTGTTCCTTCTTCCTGTTTCTTCGTTCGGCTCTTTCTTTCTTGCATTCAATTTCCCATTCAAGGCAAAGACTGTTCTTGATGTGGTGATCATTCTTCCCACACTTGTAGCATCCCTCATTGGTTTGCTTTTGAGGAACCTTTGACTTGATGTAGCTCCCACTTCTTGAAGGGCCATTTCCTCTCCTTAGGTACTTCTTGAAATCCTTTGTGATCATAGCCATTTTATCAACTTCTAGATCAGAACCTTCAGTGATTCTGAGTACCATGCTCCTTTCCTTCTTGGGTACATCCATCTATGATTGGGTTTGTTTTCTTTGGCATTATTTGATGTATTTGAGTTATTTTTGGCTAGTTTCAATCCGTTCAGAGGTCAGTATGCACGTGATGGAATCTTTGGAGCATCGTTTGGCTTGCTTGGTATTGGATTTGGATTGTTCGAGGTAAGTAACTGTCACGACCCAAAACTAACCCTGTCGTGATGGCACTTATCGTGTTACTAGGCCAGCCGACACATTACCAAAAACACGTTGATATTTTCATTTCAAAAGATAAAAATTAAAAGCTACTCATAATATAACCTTCGCAAAATAGTTCAACTAAAAATAAAAGTGCGGAAAAGAAAGCCCGACATCGAGGTGTCACTAGTCATGAGCACCTACTACAATTGTCTGACAATATCAAGAATAACATAATCTCAAAATAACCAAATACAACTAGGGGAAGATAAGGAGGAAGAAAAGCAGGGCTGCGATCACCAAGCGACTACCTTGTTGTCTCCGAGGATCCTGCAACGAAATCTATCAACAACCTATACGTGTCAAGAAATGCCTCGATCTGCACACAAGGTGCAGGGAGTAACGTCAGTACACCAACTCAGTAAGTAGCAATAGTAAATAAAGACTGAGAAGTTGTGATGAGGAAAAATGCACGTATAGTTCGTATAACAAAATTCAGTAATATACGGCATGCTTTAAAACCAGAGTTTAAGTTAAATCAGCTCATTTAAATTAAGTTCCAGTAAAATCATTTAAAAATATCTTTCAATAGTTTTCAAACAAAGGATCAATGCAAATGTGAGCACAAAATATGAAATAACATACAGACCCTTGGGCAACATCACTCATATACAGCCCCTTGAGAAAACATCACTCAGATACAGCCCCTCCGGAAAACCTTACAATAACTCATGCCTCACAGTCACTCATACCTCTCAATCACTCAGCACTCGTCACTCGACACTCGCATTTAGTAGGTACCTACACTCACTAGGGTTTTGTATAGACTCCGGAGGGGCTCCTTCAGCCCAAGCGCTATATCAATGCCTATCATGGCAGAATCAATGAAACATGTTGTGTCGTGCAGCCCGATCCCATAAATATCCTCACAAATCAGCCCCTCGGCCTCACTCAGTCATAAACCTCTCCAGCCCCTCGGGCTCTCAGATTTCAAAGTATTCAACCCAAACAACATTTATATAATGCATCAAAATAGAGTAACAGAGACTGAGAAATGAAGTAAATATGTGTAAACATGACTGAGTACAGATTTTCAATAAAAATAGTGAGAAGACAACAAGAAAAGACCTCTAAGGGTCCAAACAACACTGGCACAAAGCCTAAACATGGCATCCGACCTGATTTACAGAAACTCTTTCTAAACGCACAAGAAGCATATAGTTTCAACAATATATTCAATTTTTTTTACAGTTGTTACGGGACGGACCAAGTCACAATCCCCAACGGTGCATGCCCGCACACCCGTCACCTAGCATGTGGGTCACCTCAAAATAGCCACACGACACAAAATCCGGGGTTTCATACCCTCTAGACTAGATTTACAACTGTTACTTACCTCAAACCGATCAAATCTCTACTCCGCGATGCTCTTGCCCCTCGATTCGGCCTCCAAATGCTCCGAATTTATTCACAACCAGTACAATACCATCAACATATGCTAAAGGAATAAATTCCACAAGAAAAACTATCAAAATAGACTTAAAACCCGAAATTGGATCCCGGGCCCACGTCTCAAAATCCGACAAAATCTACAAAAGTTGAAAGCACATTCACTCACGAGCCTAACCATACCAATTTTATTCAATACGACAACAAAATCCCATTCAAAACCCCAAAATTCTATCTCAAGAACTCTTCCACTTTTCCCCCAATTTTCCACCCCAAATCACAACTTTGATGATACAAATCGAGATATAATCATGGAATTCAACCAAAATCAACTGAGAAACACTTACCCCAATCAACTCTCTAAAAATCCCTTCAAAAATGTCCCAACTCCGTTGTTTCTAGCTCAAAATATGAGGAATGGGTTCAAACCCTCGACTTTTGAATTTAACACTGCTGCCCAGATTTTCTTCTTTGCGAACGCGACCGTCCTCTCGCGTTCGCATAGACCAACCCAGACTGCCTTTCCACTTTACTCTTCGTGAAAGCAATGCTTTACCAGCTCAAAACTTTGCGAACGCGACCCTCACCTCGCGTACGCATAGACCAAGGAGCTGGGGGTCCCCAACTACCTCACTCCTCTTCACGAACGCGGCACCACTCACGCGTTCGTGATGCACACACTTCCCTACCCTTCGCGTTCGCGTCTTCACCTTCACGTACGCGAAGAAAAAAACTTCAGCATCTCAGAAACACTCTTCACAAACGCGAGGCCCCTCTCGCAAACACGTAAGGGAAAACCAGAAACGGAATACAACAACAGATCTGCTATCTCGCCAAGGCCAAAAATGATCTGTTAACCACCTCAAACTCACTCGTGGCCCTTGAGACCTCAACCAATCATACCAACAGGTCGCATATCAACATAAGAACTTAGTCGCACCTTCGAATCACTCAAAACAACATCAAAACACCAAATTACCCTCGGGTTCAAGCCTAAGAACTTCTAAACTTCCAAATTCCGCAAACAACGCCGAAACCTACCAAACTACGTCTGAATGACCTCAAAGTTTACACACACATCAAAAATGACACTACGAACCTACTCCAACCTCCGGAATTTCATTCTGACCCCGATATCAAATATTTTCCACTACCGACCAAAATCGCCAATTTTTCAACTTTCGCCAATTCAAGCCTAATCCTACCAGGACCTCCAAATCACATTTCGGACGCGCTCTTAAGTCCAAAATCACCTAATAGAGCTAACTAAACCATAAAAATCCAAATACAAGATCGTTTATACATAAGTCAACATATGGTTGACTTTTCCAACTTAAGCTTCTAAATAGGAGACTAAGTGTCTCATTCCACTCCGAAACCACTCCGAACCTGAACCAACCAACCCGATACAATACAATACAGCTGTAAATCACAAAAAAAGAAGCAAAAATAAGGGGAAACGGGGCTATAACTCTCGAAACAACAGGCCGAGTTGTTACATCCTCCCCCTCTTAAACAAATGTTTGTCCTTGGACGAGTCTAGAAACATACCTGGAGTCTCAAATAGGTGTGTATATCTGCTCCGCTTCTCCCGCTCGGTCTCCCAGGTGGCCTCCACTGCACCTTCACTAAAGCTTTGTCCTTTGACCTCAACTTTCGAACCTGTCGATCCTAAATAGCCACCGACTCCACATCATAAGTCATATCACCCTCCAACTAAATCGTGCTGAAGTCCAAAACATGGGAAGGATCGCCAACATACTTTCAGAGCATGGAAACATGAACTACCGGATGCACACTAGACAACATAGGTGGAAAGGCAAGCTTATAAGCCACCTCCCCTATCCTCTGAAGCACCTCAAAAGGCCCAATGAAACGGCGGCTCAACTTGCCCCTCTTACCAAACCTCATAACACCCTTCATGGGTGATACCTTCAACAAAACCTTCTCCCCAACATAAAAGACACATCAAGGACCTTCTTGTCCGCATATATCTTCTGTCTAGATTGCGCCGTGCGAAGCCGCTCTTGAATCAATTTCACCTTATCTGATGCATCCTGGACCAAGTCTGTACCCAGGAGCCTAGACTCACTCAGCTCAACCCATCCTACCGGAGATCTACACCTCCTCCCATATAAAGCCTCGTACGGAGCTATCTAAATACTCGGCTGATAATTGTTGTTATGTGTAAACTCCGCGAGCGGAAGAAACTGGTCCCATGAACCCCCAAAGTCAATGGCATAAGCGTGCAAAATGTCCTCCAATATCTTAATAGTGCGCTTGGACAGTCCGTCCACCTGAGGGTGAAAAACTATGCTCAACTCAACTTGAGTACCCGACTCTCGATGTTACCCCTATCTGAAATGATGGAAAGTGGAACACCATGCAGGCGAACAACCTCTCGGATATAAATCTCAGCCAAGCGCCCTGAAGTGTAAGTAGTCCCAACTGGAATGAAGTGTGCGGACTTGGTCATCTGATCCATAATAACCCGAATAACATCGAACTTCCTCGAAGTCTGTGGAGGCCCAACTCCAAAGTCCACGGTGATTTTTCACTCTAAGATCTCTAATCTCTGAAGCAAGTCACCCGGTCTCTGATGCTCATACTTAACCTGCTGACAGTTGAGACACTGAGCTACAAACCCAACTATATCCTTCGTCACCCGCATCCACCAATAGTGTTGTCAAATCATGTACATCTTCGCGGCACCTAGATGGATGGAATACCGCGAGTTATGGGCTTTCTTAAGAATCAACTCCCGAAGCCCATCTACAATACACACACATATCCGGCCCTACATCCTCAACACGTCGTCATCACCAATAGTCACATCCCTAGAATCACCTCACCGAACCCTGTTCTGAAGAACAAGCAGGTGGGAGTCATCATACTAACACTCCCTGATACAGTCATAAAGAGAAGACCTGGAGACCATGCAAGCCAATACCCGACTTGGCTCCGAAATTTTCCAATCTCACAAGCTGGCCTGCCAAGGCTTGAACATCCAATGCCAAGGGTCTCTCTGCTGCCGGAAGGTATGCTAAACTCTATGCCCGGCAACTTAAAGCATCAGCCACCATATTGGCATTCCCCGGATGGTATAGAATAGTGATATCATAGTCCTTAAGAAGCTCCAACCATCTCTTTTGACGCAAATTAAGATCCTTCTACTTAAACAGATGCTGCAGACTCTGGTGATCAGTATAGATCTCGCAATGAATCCCATATAAATAATGATGCCAAATCTTTATGGCGTAAAAAATGGCTGCTAACTCAAGATCACGGACAAGATATTTCTTCTCATGAGTCTTCAACTGGAACGAGTCATAGGAAATTACCCTACCCTCCTGCATCAAAACACATCCAATGCCTATCCTCGAGGCATCACAATACACGGTGTAAGAAACTGAAGCCGATGGCAGAACTAACACTGAAGTTATGGTCAAAGCAATCTTGAGCTTCTGAAAGCTCTCCTCACACTCATCTGACCACCTGAATGGAGCACCCTTTTGGGTCAATTTGGTCAAGAGAGATGCAATAGATGAAAATCCCTCCACAAAGCGACGATAATATGCCCACCAAACCAAGAAAGCTCATAATCTCCATGGCTAAGGACGGTCTAGGCCAACTCTGCACCGCCTCTATCTTCTTCGAATCCACCTGAATACCATCATTGGACACCACGTGTCCCAATAATGCTAGTGAACCGAACCAAAACTCACATTTGGAGAACTTTGCATTAAGATTCTCCTCCCTCAATCACTATAATCCGATTCTCAAATGCTGGGCACGCTCTTCTTGGCTACGAGAGTACACTAGGATGTCATCAATGAATACAATAACAAATGAGTCCAAATAGGGCTGGGATATACTGTTCATCAAATGCTTGAACGCTGCTGGGGCATTGGTCATCCCAAAAGACATCACCAAGAACTCATAATGGGCATAACGGGTCCTAAAAGCTATCTTAAGAATAGATAAATCCTGAATCTTCAGTGATGATACTCGGACCTCAAATCAATCTTGGAGAACACCCTCGCTCCGTGAATCTGGTCAAATAAATCATCACTACGAGGAAAAGGATACTTGTTCTTGACTGTGACCTTGTCCAACTGTATGTAACCAATTCACATCCTCATGGAACCATCTTCTTCATCACAAATAGAACTGGTGCACCTCCAAGGTGACACACTAGGCCGAATAAACCCCTTATCAAGGAGTTTCTGAAGCTGTTCTTTTTACTCCTTCAACTTCGTTGGTGCCATACGATACGGTGGAATAGAAATGGGATGATTGCATGGAACCAAATCAATACCAAAGTCAATATCCCTATCAGGCAGCATGCCCGACAGGTCTGCAAGAAATACATCCAGAAAATCACGTACCATCGGAACATAATCAATGGTAGGAGTCTCTGCACTAACATCCCTCACAAAAGCCAAATAAGATAGGCAACCCTTTTCAACCATACGCCGAGATTTCAGATATGAAATCACCCTACTTGGTACATGATCTATAGAATCGCTCCACTCAACCCTTGAAAATCCTGACATCTCCAATGTCACGGTCTTAGCGTGACAATCTAGAACAGTATAACATGGAGATAATTAATCCATACCCAATATCACATCAAAGTCAACCATACTGAGCATCAAAAGGTCCACTCGGTTCTCCAAACCCCCAATAGTCACCACACATGACTGATATATGCGGTCCACAATAATAGTATCGCCCACAAGAGTAGATACATGAACAGATGAAACTAAAGACTCACGGGGCACATACAAAAAATGAGCAAAATATGAGGAAACATATGAATATGTGGAACCAGGATAAAAAAATATGGAGGCATCTCGGTGACAAACTGAGAAAATACATGTAATCAAGGCATCTGAATCAATAACATCTGGTCTGGATGGGAGTGCATAGAAATAGGCCTGACAACCACATGATCGACCTCCCTCTCTAGGGAAACCCCTAGCTGACTGACCTCCACCCCTAGCCGACTGGGCGGGTGGTGAAGTAACTGAGCTGAAGTCGATGGATGACTGCTCTTCCGCGGAAGACCCCCATGACGACGAGGACACAGCCTCCACATATGCCAAAAATCCCCACACTCAAAACAACCCCCTAGTGCGGAGGATGGGGACTGAAGGGAACCCCTAGCACCGTGATAACTGGCAGAAGAACCTGGCATGGAGGAGCTCTGAGCTGATGGATCTCGGGACGAACTCTGGGTTGGGAGGGCATTGAGTGATGAGTGGCCCTAATGATAACTATGAGAACCATGAACTGATGATGCACCACGGTGAACTAGGCGAGCTGACTGAGCATGCCTGAATGGATGGCCTCTGTCGTGCCGAAACTGACCCCATGAGGAGCACCACTAAATCCACCCTGTCCACGAGGCTTCTTGTTCTTCCTCTCATCCTCTCCTGACTGCGAACCATCTCAATCTGTCAAGAAATGTCAAAAACCTCATCAAAAGTAGCACCAGACACTCTCTCTCTCTGGTCATAAGCAATCAAAGCTGAAAACCGAGGCCATCTATAAACCTCATGATCCTCTCGCGATCTATGGGAACCAACCAGATCGCATGAAGGTCCAAGTAAAAGAACTACATCTCATACTGTGTCACAGACATATCACCCTATCGAAGTTGCTCAAATTGTCTGCACATCTCCTCTCTGCGAGACTGAGATACAAACTTCTCCCAAAAGAGAACAGAGAATTGCTGCCAAGTAAGAGGTGTTGCCCTAACCGGCCTACGCCTCTCGTAAGCCTCCCACAAACTGAATGAAGTCCTAGAGAAATGGAAATTGGTGAATGAGACTCCACTGGTCTCCAGATACCTGTTGTCCGGAGCATTCTCTGACACTTATCCAAGAAACCTTGGGCGTCCTCACCCTCGGCATCACTGAAAGATGGAGGATGGAGTCTCCCAATACTCTCCAATCTACGCTGCTCATCCTTAGGCATAACATGAACTACATAGTCCTGAGCAGCTGCAACTGGCAAGCCTGGTGGTGCCCTCGATGTTTGGAGTCCTTGAACAACCTGCTCCGGTGTGCAGGCAACGAGAGTCTGAGTGCCTCCCCCGACCTGAAAAGTAGTTGCGGCTGTAGAAATAGAAACTGCCTGAGCGAGGCCAGAACATACTGATAAGATCTGAGGTAGGGCCTCCTGAAGGCCAGGAATCACAATAGGCATAGGTGGTGCCTGAGCTAGTCCTGCTTGGGCATCCGCGACTGGGACCTAGTCTGGAGCAACTGGAGGGTCTACAGGTACTACGTCGGCTGATGTGCGGGCTCCACCTCTACCCCTACCATGTTCACGGCCTCTCACGGCACTGGATGGAGGTACTGGTGGCTAGTCCTCCTGACCGGTAGTGCGAGTCCTCACCATCTGTGAGAGAATTAAACAATAGAATTTTAGTTACCAGAATCAATGGATTCGCACGATAAGAATTCAAGAATGTGAGATTTTTCCTAAGGGTTCTGTAGCCTCTCGTAGATAAGTACATACGTCTTCGTACCGATCCGCAAGACTCTACTAAACCTGCTCATGACTCGTGAGACCTATGTAACCTAGGCTTTGATACCAACTTGTCACGACCCAAAACTAACCCTATCATGATGGCGCCTATCGTGGTACTAGGCCAGCCAACACATTACTAAAAACACATTGATATTTTCATTTCAAAAGATAAAAATTCATAGCTACTTATAATATAACCTTCGCAAAAGAGTTCAACTAAAAATAGAAGTGCAGAAAAGAAAGCCCAACATCAGGATGTCACTAGTCATGAGCAACTACTACAATTTTCTGATAATATCAAGACTAAAATAGTATGGAAATAACCAAATACAACTAAGGGAAGATAAGGAGGAAGAAAATCAGGGTTGCGATCGCCAGGCAGCTACCTTTCTATCTCCGAGGATCTTGCAATGGAATCTATCAACAACCGCTACCGTGTACAGAAACACATGGATCTACACACAAGGTGCATGAGTAATGTGAATACACCAACTCAGTAAGTAACAACAGTAAATAAAGACTGAGTAGTAGTGACGAGCAAAAATGCAAGTATAGTTCATATCACAAAATTCAGTAAAATACGATATGCTTTAAAACAGAAGTTTAAATTAAATCAGCTCGTTTAAATCAAGTTCCAGTAAAATCATTTAAAAATATCTTTCAACAATTTTCAAACAAAGGCTCAATGCAAATGTGAGCACAAAAGATGAAATCATATACAGCCCCTCGGGCAACATCACTCAAATACAGCTCCTCGGGTAAACATCACTCATGTACAGCCCCTCGGGCAAACCTCACAATCACTCATTTACAACCGTTACTTACCTCAAACCTTGGGGTTGGCAGGTTATTATCGCTGGTTTGTGGAGGGCTTTTCATCCATTGCAGCACCTTTGACTAGATTGTCCCAGAAGGGTGCTCCATTCCGATGGTCCGATGAGTGTGAGGCGAGCTTTCATAAGCTCAAGACAGCTTTGACCACAACACCAGTTCTAGTGTTGCCTTCCAGTTCGGGGATGTATACAGTTTATTGCGACGCTTCACGCGTTGGCTTGGGATGTGTATTGATGCAGTAGGGACGAGTTATTCCATATGCTTTGTGTCAATTGAAGCCCCATGAGAAGAATTACCCCATGCACGATTTGGAGTTGGCCGCGTTTGTTCATGCTCTTAATAATTGGAGGCATTACTTATAATGGGGTGTCTTGTGAGGTTTATAACGACCACCGCATTTTGCAGCACTTGTTCAAGTAAAGGGATCTCAGTTTTAGGAAGCACATATGGCTTGAGTTACTAAAGGACTATGAAATCACCATTTTTTATCATCCGGTCAAGGTGAATGTGGTCGCAGATTCCTTGAAAAGGAAGGTAGAGAGCAAGGGCAATTTGGCATTCATATCAGTAGAGGAGAGGCCACTAGCTTTGTACATTCAGTCATTGGCTAACAGACTTGTGAGGTTGTACATTTCAGAGCCCAACCTAGTTCTTGCATGCGTTGTTGCTCAGTCATCATTATTGGGGCCGATCAAAGCCTGACAGTTAGATGATCCGTACTTGGCAGTTCTTAGAGAGATGGTACTACGGGGTGGTGCCAAGGAGGTTTCTATTAGCGTGGATGGAGTCTTGCGACTCCAAGGTCGTAAATGTGTTCCTAATGTCGATGGATTGAGGGAGAGGATTCTAGAGGAGGCACACAGTTCTCTATATTCTATTAATCCAGGTGCTACGAAGATGTATCGGGATCTGAGACAACACTATTAGTGGCATCAGATGAAGAAGGACATCGTTGAGCATGTTGCTAGGTGCCTAAATTGCCAGCAGGTTATGTATGAGCACTAGAGGCCAGGAGGCCTACTCCAGCCGATGAGTATACCTGAGTGGAAATGGGAACGCATTACTATGGACTTCATAGTTGGGTTTCTGTGTACCTTGCAGAAGTTTGATGCAGTTTGGGTCATTGTCGACAGGTTGACTAAGTCGTCACACTTCATTCCGGTTGTGACTCGATGTATCATATATGGTCGGCGAGAATGTTCTCTTAAAAGTCTCCCCGATGAAAGGTATTATGAGGTTCGGGAATAAGGGCAAGTTGAGCCTCGGGTTTATAGGCTCATTTGAGGTGTTGAGGCGAGTTGAGGAGGTTGCTTATGAGCTTGCTTTACCTCCCAGCATCAGGAGTTCCTCCGGTTTTTCACGTGTCTATGCTCCGGTGGTACCACGCTTTGTCACATGTGTAAGACTTCAACACTATTCAGCTAGATGAAAGCTTGGGTTATGAGGACGAGCCAATTGCTATTGTTGATAGACATGATCACCAGTTGAGGTCCAAGAGGATTTTCGCAGTGAAGGTCCAGTGGAGGGGCCAATTAGTCGATGAGGCGACTTGGGAGTCCGAGGAAGACATGCAGAGCAGATATCCACACTTATTCAGCACTCCAGGTATGATTCTAGACCCGTTCGAGGACGAACATTTGTTTAAGAGGTGGAGAATGTAACGACCCGACCAGTCATTTTTCTTTCTAGAACCCCGTACCCCTATATAAGAATTTCCGTACTTGCTTTTACTAATTTATGATTTGTGGGGATGGTTGGTTCAGGATTTGGTAGAGTTTGGAGTGAAATCAAAACACTTGGTTTCTTAAGGTTGGCCAAAAAGGCGAAGTTTGACTTCGGTCAGCATTTTGAGTAAACGACTTCAGAATCGGGACTTGATGGTTCCAATAGGTTCGTATTATGATTTCGGACTTGGGCGTATGCTCGGATCGAGTTTCGGATGACACGGGAGCGTTTCGGCGCCTAATAGTGAAAGTTGGTTCGTGAAGGTTTTAGAAGTTCTTTATATTTGGTTTGGAATACGTTTTGGTTATATCGAGGTCCAAATAAAATTCTGAGACCGGGAATGGTTTCGTAATGTCATCTAAGACTTGCACGCAAAATTTGGTGTCATTCCGAGTAGCCTAAGTATGATTCGGCGCGTTCAGAGCGATTAGGAAACTTAAAGTTCAAAGTTTGATTCAATTTGGTTTTGGGGTATGATTCTTGGTTTCATTGTTGTTTTTCATGTTTCGAGAGTTCAAGAAAGTCCGAATTATGTTTACATACCTGTTAGTGGCTTTAGATGGGGTTCCGGGTAGCTCGGATGAGTTTCGGACCACCCGGAGCTAAGTTGGAAAACACTAGATTTCTACTTCTGGTTTCCTTCTTCACGAACGCGGATGGACTCGCACGTTCGCGATGAAGGATTTGGGGGACTGACGTTTTTCCCTTTGCGTTCGCATGAGTAAGGATGCATTCGCGGGGTCCTAGACCCCTTTGGCCTTCGTCGTTCGCATTGTGAAGGCCGCGTTCGCATAGAAGCCTGGGCTTGGGGCTGGGACACCTGGTTGCCTTATGGGTTTGCGTGTTGGGTCTCGCGTTCACGAAGAGTAGGCGTCCCAGTGTTTCGCGTTCGCGTGGGTCTTCTCACGATCGCGTAGGGCCTTTAACTGTGCTCCTCTCATTTAGCCATCGCGGTCGCGTGGTCTTGGTCGCGATCGCGTATAAGGACCCCCTGGGCAGAATCATCTTTTAAAAACGGGACTTAGGCATTTATGGGGTCATTTATTTCAATCTTGGGCGATTTTGACCTAACATTGTGAGGTAAGTAATTTCTACCTAATGTGAGTTTAATATATTGTATATGGGTAGATTGTAACATGTAAATTAGTGAAAATCATGGGTTTAGAGGAAAACCTAGGGTTTTGATAAAAATAAATTTTTACCACGAAAATGGTTACAGAACTTGGTGAAAATTATATATTTATGTTCTTTAGGTTGTGGATAATAACTCTCTTCAAACATTTCTGGAA
Source organism: Nicotiana undulata (assembly GCA_005239495.1). Taxonomy (NCBI): domain Eukaryota; kingdom Viridiplantae; phylum Streptophyta; class Magnoliopsida; order Solanales; family Solanaceae; genus Nicotiana; species Nicotiana undulata. The sequence continues at coordinate 100,811 of ML286665.1, forward strand.
TCCAGGCACGTGGTCCAGAGGTTGAATTTTAAGAATCTTGCAAATTAGGTTGGGTATTCATTTAAATGGTGGAATTGTGGACTTTTGAGCATAGATTGATTAGTTTATGTAATGTTTGGTTAGCTTCGAGTTGTTGGGCGTCAAATTTGGAGGTTTGAGTGCGTTCTTGAATTGGCAAGTAGACTTTGATATGAGGTAAGTCTCCTTTCCAACCTTGTAAGAGAAAAATTTCTCCATAGGTGAATTTGATTAAAGATGTGAGTATTTGTGGGGGGCTATGTACGCACGAAGTGATGAGAGTCCATACATAGCTACTATTATGTTATGTCCGGATAGTTTAGGGTTACACCATGCTTTGTGAACACCGTTATTTGATGATACTTGCTATTTGAGATAAATGGAATCAAGTTGAGAATTTCTAAGGAGTTAAAGCTTCCAGTTGAATTGCCTTTTTCTTTAACAGAAAAGAATTTAAGAAAGAATTTGATTTAAATGATTATATTTATATTTGACCGCGCCGCATGAATGATTCACGAGCAGGTGAATAGATGCATCTATGGTTCGCACCATTCGACCCTCCGGCAGCGCACATTTTATTATTATATTGGATCGGGTTGAGGTTAGACTGGATACGTACTGGGTACATATTATTTATGTACTCATACTACGCTTTTGTATCTAATTATACAGGATCTGAGGCAGGTGCATCTAGTTATCCGCCAGGCGCACACTCCTGATTTGGGACTGAGACTTCATGGTGATCTAACCTTTTTTTTGTCGTTCAGCGGCATGCTGGAGTTTCTCTTGTTTTGCTTGTATTCTATCTATTCTATCTCAGACAGTAGGACAATCATCTTTTGTATATTCTACTAGTTGCTCACATACTTATGACATTAGATGTTGGCACATAAAAGTAGACTTGACTTGATTTTCTTTTGGGTTGTATACCTATGGTTATGAATTCTTTTAGTTGCCTCTGTTTTGGTTGCCTTAAAAATCCGTTATTTATTAATTGCTCAAATTTAATTAAAGTTAGATATTGGGTTTGTTTAATAAAAAAAAAGATAGAAATTTACTAGTTGATTAGTGTTGGCTTGCCTAACAATGGTGTTGGATGCCATCACGACCTATAACAGAATTTGGGCCGTGACATCCGTAGATATAACTTATTTTGGTTCATGCATTTGCTCATATAATATCACTAAAGAGGGGGTCATTTTGAAATATTTTCTGGCCATAGTTATTCATGTGCTTTTAAATATCTCAAAATTACTATATATTGTAATTTAGAGTATGTTTTGTGTTGTTTCTGAATATATTAATTTTATTTCAAGAAACTTGAAAATTTTATATTCGAATTTTACTTGTTAACTAATTTGCACCAATTACTTGGTTTCTTCCTTCTTTCTTGACAATCTTGGATTAAGGTCGGTAGACAGAAATTTCTAAGAAATTTATCATTTCATTTCTTGATTTTATTTTGTTACTTATCTAAGTGATCTTACCGTTTCTATATTTTAGCTTTCTTTTACTGTGCGCATTTTCTAGGGTTCTTGCATTTTTTATGAGTTTTCTTGAAACTCATGGGAGTTCCATCATTGAATTAGATTTTTAGGGTCTAGAATCTTTTAAATTCGACAATTCTATCACAATTGTTCATTTTCTTATATTTTAATTATCCAGTATTAGTCTTCGCATATGGAGGAGACTTATTTTGTTATGATAATGGTATTGATGCCACTTTATCAATTTTTGTTCTATGTGTTGTAAGATGATTTCACTACTTGGGACTTCTTATAAGATTGCATGTTATTATTGATGTTACAAAATGATTAGTTAAGGGCTCGTCATTGCCCTATAGCATTAAATTATGACAGATACTACAAACAAAATGAGTGTGCAAGAAAGAAATTTAAGCATGAAGATAGGTGCTATAATAGCTACAAATACATATATTTTATTGGTAACTAATTTCTATTAGTATGCTATCTAGTCATCCATTACATAGTAATTGGAGTTATACCCTCTCAACAACATTGAATGCATGCGCCTTTATCGCAAATGCAACATTTAGTTTTGCATTGTGATGCAAAAGCGCAACCTGAAATTCACGAAACAAACATATTTCGTATACAACAGACAAAAAATTAAAGACTTCCATTATAAAGCCCGTAAAACAAAAGAAAGTTGAATCAACGATTTTTTAAACTAAAAATATGTATTTGTAATTGTGATTATAAAAATAATTATATACTCATAAGAAATTTTTGAATCTATTAGTGCCAAAGCCATAACTTCAAAGAAATATATATATATATATATATATATATTTTTTTGAAATATATATATATCTCTTGAAATTTCAACATCAAACATCAATTTTAAACATACCATATGAATATATTTTTGAGTTATTTAGTGTCTTTGAAGATCTATCAATTCTTAAGGTATAAAAATTAATTAACGACGGAGGAAAGAAAGAATGAAAGAAAAAAGTAAAAATTTAAAACATTAAAATTAGATATACCTGTAATAGATACACGAGTGTTACGACTTGCCGCAGACAGTTCTAGTGATGTTGTTGGTGATGTTGCTTCTGGTGCGTATGATAGCTCTGATACATATGATGATTTTGGTGCATACGGAGATTCTGGCACCCGTGAGTTAATGTAAAAAGAACAAACATGATAAAAATCATGTAAACCAAAACACTGATTGATTTTGTCATCTTAAACAACTATACTTGTTATGCCTGTATGTATTTTTATTTTTTCCTCTTGTTGTTTTCTAATTATGTGCTTGTAGATGAAAGAGAGCTTATCCTTTTATAGTAAAGATAGAACATAATTTTTAACTTAGTAGTATTGAATCTTAAGTAAGTAGTTACATCAATTATTAGTATGCATTATAGGAGATCCAATCAAATCACAAAAATAATATGCAATTATGTAAATTTGAAAATAAAATGATTGACTAACTAAACTGCATGTAGCAAATATTATATTTATTCCCAAAAAGTTAATTTTTTCTCCTTTTTTGGGGGATTTGATATAAGAAATTCAATTGTCTCTTAATATGTGTGATGAGCGCAAAACACAATACAAAAATTAATGTGATCTAGCCAAAGATAATATAGTAAAATATCGTCTTCACAGGGATTGAATTTGAATACATTTATTTGGAATGATTAATACAAAAACTAACAAATTAAAACTAAAGCAAGTATTACTTGATCAAAGAGAACTAGAGAGTAGTAAACTTAGGATGTTATCATCTCGAGAAATAAGAGTCATGACGTGATATGTCCACTATCATGACCCAAAACCCATAATGGATCGCAATGGCACCTAACGCCGCCATTAGGCAAGCCCACAAGTGAACCTCCAATTTAGTTATCCATTTTTGTAATGACCCGGGCAGTCGTTTTGAGAGTTAGAGCCCTGATCCTCTAATAAATTCTTTCCCCACATTTGTTTATGCTTTGTCGGAGTGATTGGTTGTGGTATTCGGAGAGTTTTGGGACACTTAGTCCCTGGATGTGAGTTTAAGTCTTAGAATTTGGACCGTAGTCGAAACTATGTGAAGACGATTTTGGGATAAAATTCTGTCAATTTTTCTAGCTCCGTTGAGTGATTTTGGGCTTAGGAGTGCGTCCGGAATGTGTTTTGGAGGTCTGTAGTAGATTTATGCTTGAATTGGCGAAAGTTGAATTTTCGGTGATTTCGGTCGGTAGTGAAAATTTTGAGATTAAGCTCGGAATGGAATTTTGGAAGTGGTAGTAGGTTCGTAGTGTCATTTGTGACCCGTGTGTGAAATTTGAGGTCATTCAGACTAGATTTGACGTGTTTTGGCGTCGTTTGTGGAATTTGGAAAATTCTAAGTTCTTAGGCTTGAATCCATGCTTAATTCATGTTTTTGATGTTGTTTGATGTGGTTTGAAGACTCAACTAAGTTTGTATGGTATTATAGGATTGGTTGGTAGGTTTGGTTGAGGTTCCGGGGGCCTCAGGTGTGTTTCAGATGCTTAACGGAATGAAATTGGACTTAGGAAAAATTTGGTGTCTTTGTTGGTTCTGGTGTTTCGCACGTGCGGAAGGGAGGCCGCATGTGCGGACTCGCAAGTGCGGATGGGAGCTCACATATGCAGAATTGGGCCTGACCAACTGGGCTTGTAGGTGCGGCTGGTTGTCCCCAGAAGCAGAACCGCAGATGCGGCCGAGTGGTCGCAGGTGCGGTCCCAGTCCAAGTAAGTGGATTTCGCACCTGCGATGTATTGTCCACAGATTCGGAAATCACTAGGTTGAAGAGGGCAGATTCGAGGGTTATTTCTCATTTTCATCCAATTCGATCTTTAGCTCGGGAGAAGGCGATTTTGCAAGGTTTTTGAAGAGGAAATTAGTGGGTAACGATTCCTAACCCTAATTCGTTTATATTTCATCAATCTATAGTAATTTTCTTTATTTAATCAAGGAATTTGAGTGAAAAAATGAGAATTTTGGGGGAAACGTTCCCTAATTGAATTTTTGGGTTTTGATCAGGTTTTAGGTGTCGGAATTGGATAATGTGAATGAGTGATCTAAACTTGTAACTTTTACCCGATTCCGACTCACGAGGCCGGGGAGGATTTTGGGGCATTTTTCCTATTTTTATGCGTTAGCTTCGAATTAATTAGATAAATTAGTTAGTTGTAGTTATATTTACATTATGCAATTTATTTGATTATATTTGGGCCATTCAGAATGGGATACTCGTGGCAAGAACGTGATATCGAGTTGATTTGAGCGGTTCGAGGTATGTGGCTTGCCTAACTTTGTGTTAGGCACCTTCCCCTTAGGATGTTTGGTATTATTTGATGTGTGAGCGTTGTGCACGTGAGGTGACGAGTATGTACACGGGCTATTGTTGCAAAAATCCCATTTTTCCTTCTAAGTCATAAACTGTTTTCCCTTATTAAACGACACTATTATGTTTAATTGCTTAGTTTTGATTAGGGAAGCATGCTTACGTGTTTCAACTGCTTATTTGATCTTCTATGCGACATGCTTAGTTAGATCCCTACTTCTCTTATATGTGTTTAGTCTAAACTATATAACTCAATGTCGCACCTGTCATTTTTATCTTGAACTGCATATTTACATTAGGACTACGGACGTATTCCGGGAGATTCCCATGTCTTGCATATTTACTTTGGGACTACGGAAGTATTCTAGGATATCCCCCAACACTGCATATTTATTTGGGACTACAGACATATTCCGGGAGATCCCCCAGCACTCCATATTTATTTTGGGACTATGGACGTATTTTGGGAGATTCTCCTGTACTGCATAATAATTTCAAAACTACGGGACGGTATCCCGGGAGATTCCCTGTTGTGTTTACCTTGTTCTGAGCTGAGGGCTCCCATAACTGTAAATTTAAATTTACATATATCTCTTACAGCTTAATTTATTATATTTACTCCGGTAGGGCCTTGACCTAACCTCGTCACTACTCGACCGAGGTTAGGCTTGGCACTTACTGGGTACCATTGTGGTGTACTCATGCCCTTTCATACACATGTTTTCTTGTGCAGATCCAGGTATGAGCTATCAGCCTCGGGGTTAGTGCGTGTTGCTGATTCTAGGAGATTTCAAGGTACTTCTGCTCGCGTTCGCAGATCCTCGGAGTCCCCTTCTATTCCCTCTCCTAGAGATTTTCCTTATTTATCTTCAGACTTTCATATAGAGCTACATAGATTATAGAAGCTTGTGATTTAGAAACATTCCGGGTCTGGGAAATTATTTTGTATATGCCGAGTGGCACTATTTTTGTTATTTACAATATGTTGTTTTATCTTTTATCATTGTGTTTTCATTTAAGTTTTCCATAATATTAGGCTTACCTAGTCATAAAGACTAGGCGCCGTCACAACACCTTTCAGAGGGTTAAATTGGGTCGTGACAAGTTGGTATCAGAGCTCTAGGTTCATAGAGTTAAATTGGGTCGTTAATCACAAGCCGGTTTATTAGAGTCTCGCGGATCGATGCGGAGACGTCTGTACTTATCTTTGGGAGGCTATGTAACTGTTAAGAACAATCAGACTTCTTTGATTTCCTTCTCATGCGAGTTATTGACATCAAAAAATTCAAAAATTATATTATATTCTTTCCCACAGATGGTGAGGACCCGTATTGGGAGGATCGACGATCAGGCACCCGAGCCCCCTGCCAGAGCGGCTAGAGGCGGGGGTCGGGGTAAAGGATGACCATATAGTGCTACCCGAGCACCTGCGAGAGCTACGACAGAGGAGCCCCCAACAACTCCAGCTAGAGGGCCGGCACCGGAGATTCCTATTGCTACTCCAGCCCTCCAGGAGACTTTAGATCAGTTCATGAGCATGTTCATCACTCTAGCTCAGGCTGGACTACTTCCGATAGCTCCTGATTCATCTCAGGCTGGGGGAGGGGAATAGACTCCCGCAACCCGCACTCCTGTGCAGAGGGTCCAGGTTGATCGGGCCCCAGAGTATATTCATATGCCCCCAGTGGCTTCAGTTCAGCATGAGACCAGGGTAGTTGCTTATGCGGCAGAGCAACTAAGACTTGAGAGGTACAAGAAGTACCCACCTACTTTAAGCGGACTTTCTTCAGATGACGCTCTGGGTTTTCTTGAGGAGTGTCATCATATTCTCCGCACTATGGGCATTGTGGAGACGAGTGGGTTTTCGTTCACCGCTTTCCACCTGAGGGGAGCAACATATCAGTAGTGGTGTGCCTATGAGCTGAGTAGTCTGGACGAGGTAGCCTCACTCACTTGGACTCGGTTTTTAGAGATGTATTTGTGTGAGTATGTCCCTCAGAGCCTTAGGATGCTTGGCACGCAGAGTTTGAGAAGCTGCGCCAGGGTGCTATGACTGTGTCGGAGTATGTATTCCGTTTCAGTGAGTTAGATCGACATGTACCGCCTTTGGTTGCCACAGTCAAAGAGAGGGTTCGTCGCTTCATCTAAGGACTCCGCCCCAGTATTCAGACCAGTATGGCCAAGGAGTTGGAGATGGACATTACTTATCAGCAGGCAGTGAGTATTGCCAGGGGAGTGGAGGGTATGTTTGCCTGGAACAAAGAGGAGAGAGAGGCCAACAGGTCTCGAGAGACTGGTCATTATTCAGGAGCTCATGCACCAGCAGCACTCTATGGTAGGGGTTTTGTGAGTCGCCATGTTCATTAGCTCTTCCTGCAGCCAACGGTGTTCCAGCTCCTCCTAGACCTCAGAAGCCCTATTATGCACCGCCAGTATCCAGTATGCCTCCTAATCGAGGTGCTATTACCGGCCAGTCCAGCATGCGAGGTCCAAGTCTGTCTCAGCCGCCACGTCCTCCGAGAGGTTGTTTTGAGTGTGGAGACACTTGTCACATAGTTAGAGATTTCCCAGAGCCAGGAGGGTTGCACCTCCACAAACTTATCATCCTCCACATGCTCCTCCGGGTCCTCTAGCCATTTTTCCAGGCCCTGCTGCCGCCCTACCTTCTCAGGCAGCTCGAGGTAGAGGTCGGGGAGGTCGAGATCGCCCTAGAGGGGGAGGCCAGGCCAGGTACTATGCCCTTCCATCCCGTTCAGATGTTGTCGCTTCAGATTCAATCATCACAGGTATCGTCCATATCTGTCATAGGGATGCATCATTATTATTTGACCCAGGCTCTACGCAATTATATGTGTCTTCTTATTTTGCTCCACATTTGGGAATATCTCGGGATTCTTTGAGTTCCCCTGTTTTATGTATCTACTCATGTGGGAGATTCTCTTGTTGTGGACTGCGTATATAAGTCGTGTTTGATTGCTTTTGGTGGTTTTGAGACCAGAGACGATTTGTTGTTACTCAGTATGGTAGATTTTGATGTTATCTTGGGCATGGAATGGTTGTCTCCCCACTATGCTATTCTTGATTGTCACGCTACGACCGTGACGCTGGCTATGCCAAGCTTACCGAGATTTGAGTGGAGATGTACCTCGGAGTATACTCCCCACAGGGTCATTTTGTTTCTTAAAGCTCAGCAAATGGTTGAGAAGGGGTGTGATGCATATTTGGCCTATGTGAGAGATGTCAGTATTGATACCCCTACAATTGAGTTAGTTCCAGTAGTGAGGGACTTCCCCAATGTGTTTCCAGCTAATCTGCTGGGCATGCGCCCGATAGAGATATTGATTTCGGCATTGATTTGTTGTCGGGCACTCGGCCCATATCTATTCATCCTTACCGTATGGCTCCTACTGAGTTGAAGGAGTTGAAGGAGCAGTTGCAGGAGTTGCTTGATAAGGGTTTCATCAGGCGCAATGTATCACCTTGGGGTGCTCCAGTCTTGTTTGTGAAGAAGAAGGATGGTTCTATGCGTATGTGTATTGACTATCGGCAGTTGTAAAGGGTTACAGTGAAGAAGAGGTATGTTTAGCCTCGCATCGATGATTTATTTGATCAATTAGAGAGTGCCAGGATGTTTTCCTAGATTGATTTGCGTTCTGGCTACTATATACGGTCGATATCGGAGAGCCCGATTTCGAGGTCTTTATGGTGTTCCGAGCCCAAGATCAGAAGGCTCGAAGTAAAGTTCAAATTCGATCTTAGAATGAGTACCTCGAGAGAGTACATCGAAGGCTCACCGCAGCCTACCTCGAGGCAGTGCACAATCAATGACAATCAAAGAAAGGCAGAAATTTCTCAAGGGCACGTGGTTAGGGCGTGACTTATGAGATAAGATTTGTAAGAGATAGTACAAATCCGTACTAGGCCGTTATACAGTTGTACCAATAGAATACTTTGTCATAATTAGAAATGTACCATGTTAGGGTTTTCCCTCCTATATAAAGGGGACCCCAATCATTTATAAAACAGACAACATTCACTACAATAGAACATTCTACTCTACGTTTTCTTGTTTAACGTGCTCTTTAATTGTTCCTCGACTTTATTGTTCTTCGCTCATTTTTATATAATTATTAGCTATTTTTATTAATTATTTATCTATTTAAAGGGGTATTTAACAATTAGCCACATTTTATTTAAATTCTAGCCTAATTTTTAGCCCGAACCCATCAGATTTAACGACCCAATTGAATACCCGGCCCAACCCCAAACAAATCTGAGTCGTTGATAAAATTAGATCAACGGCCCAAATATTTGTTTCCTTAATTAATCCTAACCTACCCCCCTCCGACCCCTCACTCTCTCACGACCCCTCATCTCTCTACTCCGGTCTCTCTCTCTCTCTAGTCCCTCTAGAGACTTCTCATCTCTTCGTCTCCGATGAAGCTTGTCCTCCCTTCTCCGGCCATCTCCGGTGACCACCTTTCAACCTCAAGCCTCCAATGGGTCTCCCTCACCTTGCTCGCCGTCTCTGAGGCCTTCAAGGACCCTAGGCCATGCTGACTCGCATCTAGGGTTTCTGTTTTGGGTGTTCATGGTCTCTCCGGTGGGTTTTTGGGCAAAATCACACCATATTTGTTACGATCCTTAAGGTTCACAATAGGTTCTTCCGTTCTACTTGGGTTTCTTTTAAAACCCTAACTTTTGCTTAAATCTCTTAGATCCATGTTGTTTTTAACGATTCAAGTATGTTTCTCTCTATATTTTACATTGTTCTCAACTCGATCTTTGAGAATCATCAACTTTAAACCGTTTTTACTTCCATTAAAAATTAGGGTTTCTCATAGTTCTTTTATACCTGTTTAAGCTGACTTTTTCCTTCACGTTTAAATCTTTTCTTTGCACATCTCGACTGATTCTATACTTTTATTGCTTTTTAAACTCGCCTATGTCGAAAGCCCTAACCTTTAAGATCTTTTGTTTGGGTTCTTCGTATTGCCTGACTACTTGGTTCTTATTATGATTATGTGTTTGTCATACTTCAGATAAGTTTTACTGATGCCTTAGCCTACTTGTGTTACCTCTATGTGATTATTTATCTGGATTTATGCACCTCTTACCTATTTCCATCAAATGATGCTGAACTTGTTTGTTGCTACGACTGTTTGTTTCTCTATATATGTGTTGAAATATAGAATCGTGACTCTCTCTTGATTGATTCTGAGTTCCTTATTCGATGGTCTGATTGAAATATTTATTTTAAAACCCTAGAATTCTACTCATCCGCTTAAATTAATTGATTCCTTTACCTTGTTTGCTGAGGTACTCTATTTACTGAATCACTTCCTTAATTAAAGTTTTCTGAATTTAGTCCTAATTGACTACCCTATAATTAATGAACTTTGATTCCTTCCTTATTAGTCATGTACTGATTTTTATTACCTTATATGCTACTGGTTTTACCGTTTGAATTTTGAAGTCCCTTAACTTAAGGGAATAATTGTCGTGATTTCCTGATTAATTGATTTCGAGTTCCTTAATTACCATGCTACTGTGATTCTTACCTTATTTTACTACTTGTTTTTCAACTATAAATATTCGAGCCTTTCAATAACACAGACACACAAACACTTGTGGTTCAAAGCTATCTCTCTTACACCTAAACTCTCTGCTACTTTTGTGCTACTTGCTACTGTCTATTGTTAGCCGGATACAAGCCAAGGCTAACTATTGTTCAATCTCTTTCTCATTCTGTGTCTACCATTTCTTATACTGGTATGTCTTGATTTCAATTCAAGTCTCAAAAATAGCATGATTCTTTTATTATTGCAATTCATCCTGTTCCTAGCTTGCTTTTACCTATGGTTCTGTTGTTCAACTTGCAACTAATATGTCTGCTTTCATGACCTATTAACACGTCCCTGAATTTGTCCCATCCCTTAGACTCAGCATGTTTATATCCCTTTTAGGTTCTACTTTAATGTTTCCATGATGATAGTCTAGACCTTTGTGTGGTAATGCAGCCTGCATTTTGTGATTGCTCTGTTCCTGTGTAGTTTTGAAATGCCTATTATACCTTAGACATTTGAACCCTGAGGATCTCTCTGATTCTGAATTCATGTGTGACTCTACCTACTGTATGCTTACACTTACATGCTTCATATTTGTCCCCCATTACCCTGCGTGTGGTTGCTGAACTTATCTTAGTTCTTGTTCTGTATGTGTTGTTTGTTCTGGCTGCCTTACCATTTTCAAAACTATTCTCATTGCATAAAATCTTCTACTACCATTTTTCAAAACTTATCTTTAACTAATCTTTCCTGTTTAAAGTTGTCTTTACTATTAAATCCCTTTCAAAACCTTTTCAAACTCACCCCTGGCACTTCACTTTATTCCTAGATTCTTAAGTTCCACCCCCTCAGTGTGAGCACTGCTTTTGGAACCTCTTGAGTTCCCTCTGAACTTTGACACGCTGAGGCTGGTATTTCCCCACTGCACATGTTTAACTCTTGGTGACTATGTCTGGGTGTGAGCATTGCCCGGGAGCCTCTGAGGTCCTTAGGGAACTTTGATACACCCAGACTATGAAAGGCTATGAAACACTAAAGGCATTGAGGTTGGAGGATCTGGGCCTAAATGAAGGCTCCCTATAGAAATAACTTCTTATTTTTATTTTGGTTATGTAATTTATGATTTCTAGTCTGTAATAATTTGTAAACAAATATTTGGGGTTGGATAGTGAAAACGGGTGGGAATATGCATTCTATAGTATAGGTACGGGTAGAAATCATGCCTATAGGTTTACTTTCCCTACATGTGCAATAGTAACCATGTCTAGGTACAACAAGCATGCCATACATATCATATTGCTCAGCTTTACTGCATTCAGCATCTCATTACACTTAGAAATCCTGTTTATAGGGTGAATAACGACAACAAAAATGGCAATCACAATATTTTTGCTCATGTTTCATATTCTGAAATGTCACTTAGAAATCCTGCCGTAGGGCTAATAAACAAAATTGCTACCATGTGATTCTGCCTATATAGTCTAAAATGTGATCTAAAATATCACCTTAGAATGAATGTGTTAACAAAAATTGTGATCATATCTTACCATGCTATAGAGATCCTGCTTTAGGTAAACAACGATTAAAACTGTCATTTTTTCTATCTCGAAACTATGCGTAATTCATGCATTTAGAATATCCTGCTTAGGTCTTGCATCATTTTGCATTTTTCTTTTGCATTAGATATCATGACTCCTAGGACTACATTTGTATTCGTCTAAGCACCCCCTAGCCTGGTTAAGGATTGAAACAGACTCACCTATATTTGCTAATTATTTTCCTAAAATCTAGGCGATTAGAACAGTAGGACTTGAGCAAAAATTTTATGGTAATCAGTACGCCTAGGCAAGCCTTAGGTGCTAAATCTGTTAAGAATTGAAAGTATATTCCTTTATACATACTGTTTGACTAATAACAGGTTAAAATCAGTAGTCAGAAATTGGTAAAATTCCTTCTCTAAAATTCAGTAATAAAACTGCCTCGCTATTGCATTCTCGCCTAGATATCATGCCTTAGGTTCTGAAGTTAAAAAGGCCTTACTTGTGTTTGAGTCGTGCTAATTATGTGCATAACCTGTGGAGGAATACTTGGGCCTCATATCTGCTCTTATTTGTTTTCCCCTTATTTGCAGTCCTAATTGTCTTTGCTTGTCGCTTAGAATCTTGTCCTTTAAACCTAGGGGTCAGCCTAGTACCTCCTTTAGGATAGTAGTCCTAGCCTCCTCCGGGACTGATAGGATGGGACGGGTAATAGCACACAATAGAGTTCGTGACCAACACACGTTTTAATTACCTTCACGGGGTGGGAAAGGGTAGAATATGGATATGATGACCGGTGCGCTAATACCACGTGTAGCCCCTCTCTGAGGAATGTCTATCGGGTATTGCATTGATGTGATCCATATTGTTTTAAACCTAGGATATCTTTTCTCTCAAATGTTTTTATTAGTTCTTTCGAAATTTAATAACTTCAATGCTTATTTGAAATCCCCTCTTACTTGAGCCTTTACTTGTTATTTGCTTATTGTACAAATTCACGAAAACCATTTGGCCGGGAACCACAGTTGTGTATCCTGAGGGGTGCTTAACACCTTCCCCTCGGGATAATTTCAAGCCCTTACCCAATCTCTGGTAATCCAAACTAGTCTCATGAGTTAATTACTCTAGGTGCCCTAACGCAACTTAAAATCGTTAGGTGGCGACTATTCTTTTTTAACCCTCTTCCTTCAAAAGGAGTTGTCATAATGTCATGAACCCGATCTCCGCTAAAGGGAAAAGGGGGGCGCGACAGTATGAACATCTCAGACTGGATAACCTTGGCCACATCAAAATCGTGGCCTTTCATAAAGCACCAGATCAAGGCCGCTCTTGGACCATTTACCTCAGTGGTGTAATGGGATGGCAGCAAGCGACTAGTGATGATGTACAACCAGCACTTACCTTCAAAAGTGAGTGAGGCAGAATGCAAGATGCTACCCGGCACCACCCACACTACCTCTTTGTCATGTACACAGATAGTGCAAAAAAAGACATTACATGTGATGGGTTCGCGCTTGTACGTATCATAGTAATCCCCCCCTATTGAATACCGGCAATCGATACATTCTCCTTATGGCTTTTAGCGAGGCATCCACCCTCATTTGTCGCACACTGCATATTCTCTCCTCATGTTCGGGGCAGTTGGCGTAGAACTCCCGAACAAGCATCAAATTACCCTCCTCCGGCTCTTCAAAGAAGATGTCTAGCCCACGCCTGATCAACTCCCGATATATATTAGGGCACACATCCTGTAGGGATTCCCTTTCAATTCCTCTTTCTATTACATGCTTTTTCGTGGCCTTCAAACTAAAATGGTCCTGAGCAGCTCTGGAGAAAAACCTGATACGATCAAACTGGCATGCGTTGGCCGGTGCCCGTGCCCTGGATGAACTTCCATTCCCACTTGATGAGGCTCCGGTAGCGCATCTCTTCCTTGAAGGTTGCATTGTACCTACGCAAACAATATCGCTGTCAGTGGGGGTGGAATATGTGAACCAATGGCGGTTACTCAGACTTCACTCGCATAATTGGTCACACATTGCATTCAAAGCTCATTGTGGCAATTCAACAAACACTTAGTGTGCACATACTCTCCCAAGTTACGCAAAGACCCAATTGGACTTTCAGACCTCACAAACCAAATATATTAGGCTCACATACCACATATAAACCATAATCCTAATCCAATACAAAAACACCCATGATTTTACTACCCTATACATACACTAGCAAAGGAAAAGTTGGAAAAACAAAATCACAAGAAAAAAAAAAGAAAAATACTAAGGAAGAAGAATAAAACCATGTACTTACTTGGAGATCTTGAGAAGAATGGAGGTTGGAGATTGGTTGAGTGGAGAAGAGAAGGAAGGAGAAGAGTCTTTTGTTAAAGGGAAAATATGGGGGAAAGGAGGGGGAACGTGGGTGTTGGGGGGGAGAAGGGTTTGGGAATTTGAAGTTAGGAAGGAAAGAAGAGAAGTGGGGGAAGTGGGGGTTTGGGCGGTTAAGTTAGGGGAAATAAGGGGGAAATTAAAAATAAAAAATAAAAAATAAAAATTTGACTAATAATAAAAAACAAAAACTTACCTGGACACTCCCCATATCCGCGCATAGATCAACGGTCGCGGATGTTGGGCAGTGGGGGGCTCAAAGTTCGAGCCCAGATCCGAGGTCATGGATGCTGGGCAGAGAGGGACCAAAAATCCGTGCCCTAATCCGCAGTCCAATCCGCGGCCGTGGACCGGGGGGGGGGGGGGGGGGGGGGCAGAACATAGGCCAAAATATGTGGCCGCAGATCTCCGTCTCCAGCCAAATTTCATCTTTTCCACATTTTACCTATTCACGGGTTAATTTCGACCCCCAAATCCTTCTGATGCTCATAATTGTTTTTCCCTGCACTCTAGTAGATCGGTCAATGCTGTTCAAAATCAATTACAACAACAAAAGAAAAGAAAAATAATGGGTTGCCTCCCAAAAAGCGCCTAAGTTAACATCGTGGCACGACGATTTACAAAATCATGGGTTGCCTCCCAGGAAGCGCCTGATTTAATCTCGTAGCATGACGCATGATTTAATTATCACTCCTCGTTCACATACTGGGGCTCTTCCAAAGTTATCATCACTCTATCCCATTTTTATTCGACCATTCCAGGGTAATGTTTCAACCTTTTCCCATTCACAGTGAACTTATTTGTCCCATCTTAAGATTCAATCTCCACAGCTCCACTTGAGAACACTTGCACCACTCTGAAGGGTCCAGACCATCGGGACTTCAACTTACTCAGAAACAATCCCAATCTCGAGTTGTATAACAACACTAGATCTCCAGGTTTGAAGTTCCGATCTAAGATGTGCTTATCATGCATCAATTTTTATCCTTTCGTTGTATAATCTAGCTTTCTTAAATGCATGAAACCTGAATTCCTCGAGCTCATGTAACTCGGTGACTCTGCTGGTGCCTGCGGCCTCCATATCCAAATTCAACTGCCGTAATTCCCAAAGTGCTTTTCCAATTTAAGTGACAATCGAAACGGGATTATTTTATTTAAAATTCAGAGTCGCCACTTGGAATAATTTATGGTGTCCCAAGTCACCGGTTTAAAATCCCGAATCGAGGAAGTTTGACTCTGTTTTACAGTCTGCGAACACAGAAATCCAGGTAAGGAATTCTGTTAACCCGAGAGAAGGTGTTAGGCATTCCCGGATTGCGTGGTTTTAGCACGGTCGCTTAACTATTATTATCGGCCTATTTATCTGATTTTAAAACATTGTTTGAAACCTTCGTGCATTTATTCCTTTAAAACCGCTTTTTAATAGTCCGATTGTTATACAACTAATTATTCGATCACAAATTGTGAACTATGTCACGGAAACCGTACCCACGATCCACAACGTGTTTATTTTATTAAACCTAAATTGTGACCGGGCCACATAAATGTAGCCCCGGATTTTAATAGTTAAGCGTCACAACAACATCACGGGAACCGCACCCGTAGTTATGACCGTTATTTAATTAACGTGCCTAAAGCAAACTACGAGAGTTCAAGGCATTTTCCATACTAATTTTTGTATTTACGTGAGGGCCATAGATTATAGGATTTTATTTGTGTATGGCGCACCTCAAATTATTCTTAAAGCAAACTAAGGATATTCCTACTTTAATCTGGTTCGAAATTAGGTATCACAATTGAGTCCATAATCTCCCCTACGCCTCCTCAACAAACCGATCCGACTGCTCATTATTTATTATCTTAAGATCTAAGACCATTGTGAAGCTCATTAATTAAACAATTGGAACACCAAAGAATTGGAACAAAGGACACAAGACTGTAACAGTAAACAAGTGAAGTAAAGATCAAAATATGATTAAAAAAATCTTGTAGTCTCATTTGCTCGAAATCCAACTGCAAACTCACAATTATTTTTTTGTTGAAACGTAGCCTCAGTGGGAAACCTATGAAATTGAATGAAAATGATGGACCAGATCCCAAAGGGAATCAAACTAGATAAATCATGATGAACCGATATTGAACATGAGAATCAACACTGAATCAAAATGACACTGACAAAAATGTTCAGTACTTACATTTGGCCAATATTACAGAAAGTTCAAATGCTCTAAATACTTCATATGAGAAACTTTTGAACCAAACCACAAGCCATCATAATAGACTAAGATCCTAAATCAAACTTGGAGGTGACTATAAAACAGTAAAAAAAAAGCGAAGAACCACTTAAAAAGAAAGCTGAAATCAGTAAAGAAAGCAAATGAACTTGAAGGATATGTAAATGAAATTAGACGAGAGAACATTCCCATTGGATCTTCATGTTTCAAATACACATCTCAAACTTATGCTTTACGCATCATTCATAGCCCGAGAAATACCTGGATGTCAAAAAGTAAAGCAAAGGGAGTGAGGATTCCAGCAAGAAACAATGTGTGAGCACCACAAAAAATTACAGCAAACCCAGCTTCTTTAAACCATGACCAAAACCCAGAAAACCAACCAAACCAAAGAGATTTATTTTTTCGAAATTCTACTAAAGGAAAGAAATCAGAAAAAAACAAAACAATTCAAGCCAATTTCTGATGAAAGTAATGCAGAAACCTTTTTGTGTATTTTCTGGAATCCAGCCCCCTCTTTGAGTGAAAGAAAGATATATATATATATATATATATATATATATCTTTCTTTCACTCAAAGAGGGGGCTGGATTCCAGAAAATACACAAAAAGGTTTCTGCATTACTTTCATCAGAAATTGGCTTGAATTGTTTTGTTTTTTTCTGATTTCTTTCCTTTAGTAGAATTTCGAAAAAATAAATCTCTTTGGTTTGGTTGGTTTTCTGGGTTTTGGTCATGGTTTAAAGAAGCTGGGTTTGCTGTAATTTTTTGTGGTGCTCACACATTGTTTCTTGCTGGAATCCTCACTCCCTTTGCTTTACTTTTTGACATCCAGGTATTTCTCGGGCTATGAATGATGCGTAAAGCATAAGTTTGAGATGTGTATTTGAAACATGAAGATCCAATGGGAATGTTCTCTCGTCTAATTTCATTTACATATCCTTCAAGTTCATTTGCTTTCTTTACTGATTTCAGCTTTCTTTTTAAGTGGTTCTTCGCTTTTTTTTTACTGTTTTATAGTCACCTCCAAGTTTGATTTAGGATCTTAGTCTATTATGATGGCTTGTGGNAAAAGGGTATTATTCCCTCACTCAACATCTTTTTTTTAACTACCTGGACAGGTGGCTGCCCCTTATTGGCTCAGCATTTTGTGCTAATCCAATGGGGACAACTGCCTCAAGTTCTAGAACCTTCCTAGATACCTTTTTGCCCCAAAACTTCCTTCACATTTTTCCAAGCCCTCTTAAGTTCCTCCTTATGTCATTGACCCCTTATCCCCCTTAAATTTCCAATGACTCTAACCTATCCTAATTTGACTTCATTGACCAGCATTCCATTAACACACAGTTCAAACTGACTTTAGGAATTAAATAAAAATTAATGGTTAATCTAATTCAAGACTAATTGGCTAACAATATCAATTAACCTAACCTATGCATTTAAAACACTACTCCAATTAACCTAAGCACAACAACTCAAATGATCAAAAGAAAAACAGTAATTACATTAACACAAGCAAACGGTGAACAAAGAAGAAAAGGAAAATAAAGAAAAAGTAGAAAGAAACGGCAAAAGGAGACTCGTTCTAACCGGAATGAGTCGACGAGTTGCGATGGCTTGACGAAAGATGGTGATGGACTGCCGACGGCGAAGTGGCCAGAATCCGGCGAATCTCGAATGATCCAAGACTAGCAATAATCAATTGTTCTCAACAAGAACAATTATTTATCGTACGTCTTGACTCACATCGAGCTTTGGACGAGCAAAATCGAATTTGGACGACTTAGGTTTTTTTTTGAATTTTCAGATCTGAAATTGACGACAATGGATGAGGATTTTGGAAAAATAGATGATAGAATAGGGTTTAGGAGGGCCTGGGGGTTGTTTGGTATGAATTTGGGGTCGCACGGCAGTGGTTAGCGGTGGCAGATGGCTGGATAGGTTAGGGGTGAAAGAGATGAGTTGGGGGNAAAAATTACAGCAAACCCAGCTTCTTTAAACCATGACCAAAACCCAGAAAACCAACCAAACCAAAGAGATTTATTTTTTCGAAATTCTACTAAAGGAAAGAAATCAGAAAAAAACAAAACAATTCAAGCCAATTTCTGATGAAAGTAATGCAGAAACCTTTTTGTGTATTTTCTGGAATCCAGCCCCCTCTTTGAGTGAAAGAAAGATATATATATATATATATATATATATATATATATATATATATATATATATATATATATATATATATATATATATATATATATATATATATATATAGCCCTTTTGGAGTGCCATGTGCTGCAGAAAAAAAAAGGGTATTATTCCCTCACTCAACATCTTTTTTTTAACTACCTGGACAGGTGGCTGCCCCTTATTGGCTCAGCATTTTGTGCTAATCCAATGGGGACAACTGCCTCAAGTTCTAGAACCTTCCTAGATACCTTTTTGCCCCAAAACTTCCTTCACATTTTTCCAAGCCCTCTTAAGTTCCTCCTTATGTCATTGACCCCTTATCCCCCTTAAATTTCCAATGACTCTAACCTATCCTAATTTGACTTCATTGACCAGCATTCCATTAACACACAGTTCAAACTGACTTTAGGAATTAAATAAAAATTAATGGTTAATCTAATTCAAGACTAATTGGCTAACAATATCAATTAACCTAACCTATGCATTTAAAACACTACTCCAATTAACCTAAGCACAACAACTCAAATGATCAAAAGAAAAACAGTAATTACATTAACACAAGCAAACGGTGAACAAAGAAGAAAAGGAAAATAAAGAAAAAGTAGAAAGAAACGGCAAAAGGAGACTCGTTCTAACCGGAATGAGTCGACGAGTTGCGATGGCTTGACGAAAGATGGTGATGGACTGCCGACGGCGAAGTGGCCAGAATCCGGCGAATCTCGAATGATCCAAGACTAGCAATAATCAATTGTTCTCAACAAGAACAATTATTTATCGTACGTCTTGACTCACATCGAGCTTTGGACGAGCAAAATCGAATTTGGACGACTTAGGTTTTTTTTTGAATTTTCAGATCTGAAATTGACGACAATGGATGAGGATTTTGGAAAAATAGATGATAGAATAGGGTTTAGGAGGGCCTGGGGGTTGTTTGGTATGAATTTGGGGTCGCACGGCAGTGGTTAGCGGTGGCAGATGGCTGGATAGGTTAGGGGTGAAAGAGATGAGTTGGGGGGGGGGGGGGGGCCCAAAGGTCGGGGGGTGGGGTATGGTTAGGACAATTAAATAGTTAGGTTTAATTAGTTCCCAGCCGTTGGATCATTGAAGATCGACGGTTGGGATTACACTGGCCAAAACGACGCCGTTCAGGAGTGACCCAGGCTGGACCGGGCAAAGGGGTGGGCTGGTCGGTTGGGTCAGGTAAACATTTTGGCCAGGGAAGGAAGAAGGCCCACATAAGCTTTTCTCTCCTCTTTTTTTTCAAATGATTTTCTCTTTTCTTTAATTAATTAAAAACTAAATTAAATTCCTAAATTATAATGATTTGAAAAATTAAACCAATTATCTATTATGATTTTTACAAAATTTAATTACTCCTAGATCAAAGAGGAAATTACTAATAAAAAATGCAAAAGTAAGCCAATTTTTGTGATTTTCATTTGAATAAAGCAACTAGTTCACTAATTAATCTTTTCAATGTAAAATGAAACCTACATGCAATGCATTTTTATTTTTGGCATTTTCATGATTTTAACAAAATAAGCATGCACAAAAAATGCAAACAATTAACATGAAATCCTAAAAAATTATAAATAATTGGGAAAATTTATTTTCTTTAATTTGTAGGAGTATTTCGTATAGGGCAAAAATCACGTGCTCACAGCTGCCCCTCTTTGCTCGAAAACACGAAGAGTTTTCGAGCAAAGATAAAGTGAGCGGATACGAGCAATTTTCGCCCTTTTGAATACTCCATGGGAAGCACTTTTGAAAAGTTTGTCCGAACCCTGCTTCAAAGGTTACCTACATATCCTTGGCTATAAAGGAATCATGTCGGTGTAGTTCTGGAAGTTTTGGTAGCTGGGGCTACCGAGTAACTATGGTTTCACTGCGGTTGTTGTTGTTACCGCTGCTGAACTCCTTATTACACCAAAAATAAAATGAAGCTAGGCTAAACTATTATGTATGAATTACAAGAATCCTATCTACCATCTTCGAAGTTGGTCTTGTTGCTTCTACAGTTCTGTCGTGCATCTTGAATTGTTGACTTGCGCTCCCAAAGCGAATTTCTGTTGTTGCTAACGCGAATTGAATTCTGAAATGGGTTCCCTTGTTTTCTAGGTGGGTGCCTGATTGCTGAGACTTGGACTGCATTCCGTTGTTCTCCAGGTGGGCGCCTGACTGCCATAACTTTAACTGTATTCCCTTGTTTTCCAGGTGGGCGCCTGATCGCCAAAACTTGGACTGTATTCCCTTGTTCTCCAGGTGGGCGCCTGATTACCAGAACTTTGAACTGTATTCCCTTGTTCTCCAGGTGGGTGCCTGATTTTCAAAACTCGAATTGTATTCCCTTGTTCTCCCGGTGGGCGCCTGATTGCCAAAAATTTGAATGTATTCCCTTGTTCTCCAGGTGGGCGCTTGATTGCCAAAACTTGAACTGTATTCCCTTGTTCTTCAGGTGGGAGCCTGATTGCCAAAAACTTGAATGTATTCCCTTGTTCTCCAGGTGGGCGCTTGATTGCCAAAACTTGAACTGTATTCCCTTGTTCTTCAGGTGGGAGCCTGATTGCCAAAAACTTGAATGTATTCCCTTGTTCTCCAGGTGGGCGCTTGATTGCCAAAACTTGAACTGTATTCCCTTGTTCTTCAGGTGGGAGCCTGATTGCCAAAAACTTGAATGTATTCCCTTGTTCTCCAGGTGGGCGCCTGATTGCCAAAACCTTAATTATATTCCCTTGTTTTCCAGGTGGGCGCCTGATTGCCAAAACTTGAACTGTATTCCCTTGTTCTCCATGTGGGTGCCTGATTGCCAAAACATGAATTTGTATTCCCTTGTTCTCGAGGCGGGCGCCTGATTACCAAAACTTGAATTGTATACAGAATGCTGACCCTGTTCTTCAGGCGAGATCCTGATGTCTCTCTGTCTTGAACTTATAAACTGAAAGTTAACCTTGTTCTTCAGGCGGGTGCCTGCAAACACAAAAAAACAGGAAAAACAAAGAAAATGTTCTGCCCCTAGTTTGGTATCTGGGCTCATCTGTGAGTGTTAATCGAATCATGTTACCCACAATCTCTAAGAATTTAAACTAAATCCCATTATCCAGGAGGGTCCTGAAAATTTCAAATTGAATCTCCTTGTAAGAATGAAAACTTTAAAGCCAACTATGTGTCCTCAAAGTAGAGATTATGCTAGATCTTGTTACTCATGGATGTTTTGAATTTTAAAGTCCCATTGTCCAGGAGGGTCCTGAGAACTTTCAATTAAATCCCATTATCCAGGCGGGTCCTGAGAATTTACGGTCGAACCTGTCCGGTACATGCTTTCCTTACGGAGGATTCCTCCGGAACCAACGATATTTCATGCCCCTGTTTCCATCAAAGAAAACTTTATCAGTTTGAAAAATGTGGCGGTTAGTTTGTGGCATTCTTGTTGAAGATGGCCCTCCCACTGCCGTGCTTTGTTCTAACTGGCTACTTTGAACTGGCCAAGAATTTGTTTGACTTTCTGACTGAATCTCAACCATAGGATCCTGAAAAACCTGAATGACCTGCACTCAAACCGATGTTTTACATTTCTGTCCTTCTCATTTGAACATCTGCATCTTCCATAACATTCACAAATCACTCGACCACTTGAACTTTCACTAACACCTTATTTTCCATTTTTGCATTGTGTTATTTCTGGTATGTTTTGGCCGCACTTTGCTTTGTGCAATTTCGGAAGTTTGTAGTAAGCTTTGGAATCCTTCTTTATTTGCTAAACAAGGATGTCATTGGTAAAGACTTAGAGAAATAAACCCAAAAGAAATGAAATGCAATGACTTTGAGAATTAAGAATAAAGAAGAAAATTCGAAACAGGATGACTGTTTGCGGAAGAAAAAGGGAAAGAGACTTATCCGAGTGAGGCGGCTGGAGCCAATGATCATGACATGCATGTCGGATTAATCGGCCCATCATGTTCAACCAATCAACTTTCAGTTGTCATACCTTATTCCCGGGATCTCCATAACCCAACCTCTTCGCCAAGTCACTGACCTTGTTCGTTTTGCGGTGCCCCGAAGGGTTTTTACCGACAGACCTATCTCATTTGTTCATATCTAAACTCACTGTCTCCCTACGGTGCCCGTGAAGGTTTTCACCAATAAGACTCTCTCATTTTTAATTTCTCTCAGCTTACCATCGCCTTACGGTGCCCGTGAAGATTTTCACCAATAAGACTCTCTCATTTTTAATTTCTCTCAGCTTACCATCGCCTTACGGTGCCCGTGAAGATTTTCACCAATAAGACTCTCTCATTTTTAATTTCTCTCAGCTTACCATCGCCTTACGGTGCCCGTGGGGGTTTTCACCAATAAGACTCTCTCATTTATTTGTTTTCCTTTGTACGGCATGGAGTGTTTCCCCTGGTGCGAATCATACCTTTGTCTCGCTTGACTTGGCAATCTCGAATATTGGTCGGAAGGTCTTTCTTTGGACCGTAATGCAGGCTTTTGGATGGGGTTAGAAAGAAAGGATAAAGGCTCAAAATAAATTGAGTGGGTTTACAATTACAACTTTTGGAATCAGATCTTTTATGTAGCCACAACTTCTGCCCCAATTTCTTTGCCTGGGAGCTTTTGAATTCTTATTTGGATGGGACCGAACCGTGAGGCTGCCTACGTATCCTTAAAAGGAATCAGGTCGAACGTAGTTCATGTCATAGGAATTGCTTTGTTGTTACTTTTCTCTTTTTTCTCTTTTTTTTCTTTTTTTTCACTCTTTTTCATTCTTTCTTTCCTTTTTTTTTCTTTTCTTCTTTTCTTCTTTATTTAACTTTTGTGTCCGTGTTTCTGAACTTTGCTACTGATTCCAAAAGAGGGGTATGAAAGGAAATAAATAAGGCTCAAAGGGGTAACAAAGGGTAAAGTGTTTAGATAGCAGAATAAAATGCCTTCGTCATTCCAATCTTCAAAACATGCCAAGTACAAACAAACACAATTTAAACCAGAGAAATCATACATAATATCTTTTGACTGCATCAGAATTGATAGCCATATCTACGCATTTGCCTTCTATATCTGTTAAATACAAATCACCATTGGACAACACTCTCGTTACGATGAACGGCCCTTGCCAATTTGGGGCGAACTTGCCTTTTGCTTCAGCCTGATGTGGAAGGAGGCGTTTCAATACTTGCTGACCTACCTCAAATTTCCGGGGATGCACCTTTTTGTTGTATGCTCTTGCCATTCTCTTTTGATACAATTGGCCATGACACACTGCTGCCAGTCATTTTTCGTCAATCAGACTCAATTGCTCCAAACAGGCTTTAACCCATTCATCATCATCAATTTTGGCTTCTGCAACAATCCGAAGAGATGGGATTTCAACTTCTGCGGGTATCACTGCTTCAGGACCATATACCAATGAATAAGGAGTTGCACCTACTGAAGTGCGAACAGTATTGCGATAACCTAACAAAGCAAAAGGCAACTTCTCATGCCATTGCCCGGAACCATGCACCATTTTCCGAAGTATTTTCTTTATGTTCTTGTTGGCTGCCTCAACAACTTCATTTGCCTTGGGGCGATACAGAGTGGAATTCTGATGCGTAATCTTGAACTGTTGGCACACTTCTTTCATCAAATGACTGTTAAGATTAGCATCATTGTCTGTGATGATTACTTTGGGGATTCTGAACGACAAATGATATTTGAATGAACAAAGTCAACCACTGCCTTCTTGGTCACAGATTTGAAAGTTTTAGCTTCGACCCACTTAGTGAAATAGTCAATGGTCACCAGAATGAACCTGTGCCCGTTTGATGCCGCGGGCTCAATTGGTCCAATGACATCCATGCCCCAAGCAACAAAGGGCCACTGTGCGGACATTGTGTGCAACTCAGATGGTGTAGAGTGAATCAAGTCTCCATGTACCTGGCATTGATGACACTTGCGCACGAATCTGATGCAATCTCGTTCCATGGTGAGCCAATAATACCCTGCTCGAAGAATCTTCTTTGCCAGAACATACCCGCTCATATTTGCGCCCGCAAACTCCGGAATGTACCTCGGTCATGATAGTCGTGGCTTGCTTAGCATTGATGCACCTCAATAGCCCAAGATCTAGAGTTCTTTTGTACAAGATCCCCCCGCTCAAGAAAACTCCACTAGCCAAACGTCGAATTGTTCTCTTTTGATCACTTGTGGCTTGAACCGGATATACCCCCATCCTGATGTACTCCCTTATGTTATGGAACCATGGTTCACCATCGAGTTCCTCTTCAATCACATTACAGTAAGCATGTTGGTCCCGAACTTGAATATGCAGAGGGTCGACATAAGCTTTGTTCGGGTGGTGAAACATTGGCGCCAAGGTAGCCAAAGCATCGGAAACCTCATGATGGATCCTTGGAATATGCCTAAACTCTATTGATCGAAACCGCTGACAAAGATCATGCAAACATTGTCGATACGGTATGAGCTTTAAATCCCATGTCTCCCATTCTCCTTGAATCTGGTGCACCAGAAGGTCCGAATTTCCAAGACCAAAACTTCCTGGACTCCCATGTCTACAGCTAACCTCAATCTCAAAATGCACGCCTCGTACCCAGCCATGTTGTTGGTACAATAGAAACGAAGTTGGGCTGTTACAGGGTAGTGATGCCCTGTTTTCGATATGAGTACTGCCCCAATTCTGACACCTTTCATGTTAGCGGCTCCATCAAAGAAAAGTTTCCAGCCTGGTCTTCCAACCTTCTCCCCCTCGTCAATATGCATCACCTCTTCATCCGGAAAATAAGTTCGCAATGGTTCATACTCTTCGTCGACTGGGTTCTCAGCCAAATGATCGGCCAATGCTTGGGCTTTCATCGCATTCCGAGTCACATAGACAATGTCAAACTATGTGAGCAAAATCTGCCACTTCGCAAGTCTTCTTGTGGGCATAGGCTTCTGAAATATATACTTTAAAGGATCCAGGCGAGCGATGAGGTAAGTAGTGTAGGACAACAGATAATGCTTCAACTTTTGTGCCACCCAAGTCAGATCGCAACATGTCCTTTCAAGGGGAGTGTACTTAACCTCATAGGATGTGAACGTCTTGCTGAGATAATAGATGGCTTGCTCCTTCCTGCCTGTGATGTCATGTTGACCCAACACACAACCAAACGATTTGTCCAAGACCGTAAGATAAAGAATTAAAGGCCTCTCAGGTTCCGACGGGACCAACACAGGTGGGTTTGACAAGTACCTTTTGATTTTGTCGAATGCCTCCTGGCACTTATCAGTCCATTTGACCGCAACATCCTTCTTCAGCAACTTAAAGATGGGCTCACAAGTTGTCGTGAGTTGAGAAACAAACTTGCTGATGTAGTTTAAACGCCCGAGCAAACTCATCACCTCAATCTTGTTCCTTGGAGGTGGCAACTCTTGAATAACTTTGATCTTTGACGGGTCCAACTCGATACCTCGTCTACTGACTATGAATCCCAACAGCTTTCTGGATGGAACACCAAATGCGCACTTGGCAAGGTTAAGCTTAAGATTGTACTTGCGAAGCCTTTGGAAAAACTTTCTCAAATATCCGACATGGTTGTCCTGTTGCTTTGACTTTATGATCACATCATCCACGTAAACCTCAATCTCCTTGTGTATCATGTCATGGAACACAGTAGTCATTGCCCTCATGTAAGTTGCCCCAGCATTTTTCAAACCAAATGGCATTACCCGATAGCAATAAGTTCCTCATGGAGTAATGAATGTTGTCTTTTCTGCATCCTCCTCATCCATCAAAATCTGGTGGTATCCCGCATAACAATCCACAAAAGATCCGATCTCGTGCTTGGCACAGTTGTCAATCAGAATGTGGATATTTGGTAATGGAAAATTATCCTTTGGACTGGCTTTGTTGAGATCACGGTAATCAACGCATACCCTGGTCTTGCTGTCTTTCTTTGGCACTGGCACACCATTAGCTAACCAAGTATGATATCGCGTGACTCGAATGACCTTTGCGTCTAACTGCTTTGTGATTTCTTCCTTAATTTTCACACTCATATCAGTTTTGAACTTTCTCGGCTTCTGCTTGACGGGAGGGAATGTTGGATCAATTGGCAACTTGTGGACCACCAAATCGGTACTCAAGCGTGGCATTTCGTCATACGACCATGCAAAAATATCCTTATATTCAAACAATGCTTATCTTGGACACTTATCTGATTTGTGGCTCAAGATGGACACTTATCTTGGTTTCTCTGACATTATCTGGATCTCCTAAATTGATTGCTTCCATTTCATTCAGATTAGGCCTGGTTTTTCTTCAAAATGATTTAATTCCTTACTAATTTCCTCGAATGCCTCATCCTCATCATATTCTGTTTCATCATCACACTCTATTTCTTGGATTATTACTTCAGAATCGGATTGACTTTTAAGACTGGGCCGAAGATTCCTCATGCATGTCATGTCATTGAAACCAGCATAAAAAGAACTGTACAAAAAGAAATGAATGCAAAAATAAGAACTATCAGGAAAGATGGAAAAGGGAAATTGCATTTCATTGAAAATAAAGGATAACAGGGTTTGTACATCAGCAAACGAAAAATAAAAATCTGGGTCACAACCCTGGAATAACCCAGATAAAAAGAAAACCAAAACAAACTACCAAGACTCCTTCTGAGTAGGGAAAGGAGTTGCCTTCCAATTGTTAAGCTTTACATTCGGCCCGACGAACTGCACATCTGCTTTGCTGGACTGTCCTCCGACTTCTATCATGTTCACGTCCTCAAACAACCTTGGGAACCTTTCAATTAACTCTTCATCAACGTCAACCACAGGACTTGGAACGGTTGACGCTGGGCGTTTCCTGCAACCGGGCTTAACAAAAGACCTGGAGAGACGCGGGATAGGCTTGGGAAGTGCCCACGCCTTCTGTTTCAACCTTTTAGCCCTTTTCACTTCTACCGCTGTGGGTTTGAATCCAAGACCAAACGTACCCAAATTCTTAGGGAGGGACACAGGCTATACGATACCCTGCAAGGATGCACCCAAACCTTTACCTGCACAAAGCCATTTTTCAACATTTCAGAGGCCACCATGACGGATGCAAAGGCTATCCTCGGAGTTGGAGTACATTTCCCTTCTGGAACCTTCTCGACCGGCACTGTTTCAGAAACTTGATATACCCAAGGCCCTTTGTCATCTTTGGCCTCAGTAAACGGGACATAGGCATCATTATGAGCATACAAATTCTCCTCACCATGCACGAAGATCTCTTGTCTTTCCCAGTCAAACTTGACCATCTGGTGCAAAGAGGACGGGACTGCTTTGGCAGCGTGTATCCACGGCCGACCTAACAGCAAATTGTAAGAGACGGCCATGTCCAATACCTGGAATTCCATGGTGAACTCCACCGGTCCTATTTTCAACTCAAGCACTATATCACCAACTGAGTCTTTTCCTCCACCGTCAAAACCTCAGACGCATATGTTGTTCTTATGAATCCTCTAATCATCAACTTTCAACTTGTTCAGAGTAGAGAGAGGGCAAATGTTTGCGCTGGAGCCATTGTCAACTAATACCCTAGTGACCATAGAATCTTCACATTTTACCGTAAGATAGAGAGTTTTGTTGTGTTCAGTACCTTCTACAGGCAACTCGTCATCAGAGAAGGTGATCCTGTTTACCTCAAATATTTTGTTGGCGATCTTTTCCAGATGGTTCACTGAGATTTTGTAGGGGACATGAGCCTCGTTCAGAATTTTCATCAGGGCCTGACGATGCTCGTCTGAATGGATCAATAATGATAGCAGGGAAATCTGAGCGGGTGTCTTTCTCAACTGCTCCATGATGGAGTAATCTTGTACCTTCATTTTTCTCAAAAAATCTTCCGCTTCTTCTTCATTGACTGCTTTCTTTACTAGGGATGGGTTATCTCTGGATGTTTTAGCTTTCCTTAACTCTTCCGGGTCAAAGCATCTCCCCGAACGAGTTAATCCATATGCCTCATTGACTTTTTCTTTCACTTCCTTTCTCTTATAAGTCACTTTCACCCGTTCGTAGCTCCATGGGATAGCCTTGGTGTTGACTACCGGCAACTGGGTTATAGGCTTGATGATGATAGGGTCCGTACGGGCACCCTCCACAATTATGACAGGCTTACTCGCCAACCCTAGCACGACCACCTTTGACTTATCTTGCTTTGCTACAACATTTCTTGGGAATCTTTTCTCAATTACCACAGACGACCCACCGTTTGTCGTGTTCAATTTGCTCACTGATCCTTCAACCGTTGGTTTTCTGACTGGCTTGACCTCACTAGACTGAATCATCATGACGGATTGTGAAGGCCTCTTGGGTTCCCCCTTATGCACTATCTCGATCATTTTTGTTTCTTCATGGGTTGGCAATGGGTTCTGATTGATGCTGGGTGCTTCCGAGGTTTGGACTACAATTTGGTTTGTGTCGATGAGCTCTTGGATGGCATTTTTCAGGTGCCAGCACTTCTCCGTATCATGTCCCGGAGTACCAGAACAATATGCATAGCTCACCGAGTAATCAAGATTCTTTGGAGGAGGGTTTGACAGTGTCGACTCAATTGGCCTCAGCACATCCAGCTGTCTCAATCTCTGGAATAAACTGGTGTAAGACTCCCCCAACGGGGTGAAAGTTTTCTTTTGTCGTAACCTCTCGTTTCTGAACACTGGTTTGGGCCAAAAACTTGGACCAACAGGGTTTCAGTAGGTTCGCTGGGGTGGGTAAGCATTTTGTGGAGCTGAGTAGGTGTTTTGTGGGGTTGGGGCATGCCATTGTGAATAGGAAGGAGGTTGAGTTTATGACTGGGCGTGGTGGACATAAATTTGAGGGATTGGTAATGGGAAGTAATGTTGGGGTGGATTATATGGATTTTCGGGGTAAGCTTGGTGATGGGGTCGAGGCTGGGTATAATGAGGTGACGGGCCCCTAGGTCCAAACCATGATCCTGAATCAATTGTTGCCATATCTTCTTTCCAATCACTCCCCTGGTACCATTCTGAATGGCTTGAGTGGTCGCTTTGATGGCCGAGTAACTCATGACTTTTCTTGATTTAAGCCCTTCTTCCACCATGCCACCCATCTTTACTACCTCGTTGAAAGACTTGCCTATGGCCGATATCAGATGTCCAGAGTAAGTAGGCTCCAGTGCCTGCAGAAAGTACTTCACCATTTCGTTTTCCTCCATATGGGGGTTAACTCTTGCCGCTTGTTCTCTCCAGCGAAACCCGTATTCTCTGAAACTTTCACTAGGCTTCTTCTCAATCTTAGTCAAAGACAAGCGGTCTGGAACAATCTCGATGTTGTATTGGAAATGACGAGCGAATGCTTGGGCCAAATCATCCCAGGTATACCATCTGCTGTGATCCTGACGAGTGTACCACTCCAATGTCGCGCCACTCAGACTCTGGCTAAAGTATGCCATCAATAGCTCATCTTTCCCACCGGCTCCTCTCATTTTACTGCAGAATCCCCTCAAATGGGCCACCGGGTCTCCATGCCCGTCATATAGGTCAAATTTAGGCATTTTGAATCCCGCAGGCAGCTGAACATCAGGAAATAGACACAAATCTTTGTAGGCTATGCTCACCTGGCCTCCCAATCCCTGCATGTTCCTGAACGATTGTTCCAAGATTCTTACCTTCTTGAACATCTCCTTTTTCTCTAGGTTTTTAGGTGGTTTCTCAGTCTCAACAGGGATGTCGAAATGAGGGGTGGAGGAGTAATGGTCTGGGGCCTTGAAAGTAGGATCCGGGGGATAGTATTGGTTATCTTGGGTATGGAATAATGGCTCATTGGAGGATCGATGGAGTGTAGCGGGCAGGGGTGCTACGAAAACAGGGGTGGCTGGTGGAGGGGGGTATGGGATTGGTTTGGCTGATGGTGCTTGTGTGGTTTGGGAAGTGGTGCCCTGATGATGGTGGTAATGGGGAAAGCCTGGTGGATATTGCGGAGATGAGTCAATAGTGGGAGGTTCTTGGGGATGGGCTAGTGGCGGGACGAAAGCAGGATTGGCGGGATATGATGGTGGTGGATTCCCCTTCATCCATGCTTGGTACATTTCTGCCATTTGGTGTTTCAACTTGTGTAACTCCTCTTTCAAATTAACATCAGACTCATCTCCCTCCCTTGACGGATCAATAATACTTGCATCCAGCTCTTTGCCAGCCATGATCAACTTATATTTAGACCTAAGTGTTGTACGGATGGGTTGCCAGAATGCCAAACAAACTAACCACCTGCCTGAACTCACTAGAAACAACAAACTTGTCAGTGTTAAAAGATTTAATAGATAGGCAACCGCACATTTGGGATGCAATGCACCTAGACAGATAAAGTTTCTAGTCATGCATTTGAGCGGCTGCATGCTTCATCCCGGCTTTTAGCTAACTATTCGCGTTTGCGCTTTCCAATTCTCTCTCTTTTTCCTTTCACTCCAAAACCTTTCCCAATCACTATTTTTGTTGCCTCTTATTTTGCACTTGTTTTTCCTCTCTTGTTTTGCCATTATTTCTTTCCACTCGGTTTTCTTAATTCTTTTTTCTCTCTAATTTTTCTCTTCTTTTTTATATTATTATTTTATGATTATGATTGAATCCTATGGGTATTTCTTACGTATCATGGCGCCGCATGAATCAGATCATTAGGTAGTTCAGGGAACAAATGCGAAATAAAAGAAAGATAGATTTTTAGGGGTTTTTTTCCTTTTTTTCAAATTTTCATAACAAAATATCCTGATTACAACGACTTACCCTAAAGATTTAACCATAAAAACTAACCAACTCGACAAGTAGACTAACAGACTCCAAAAGAAAGATGGAAACAAGACTCGAAAATGGACTAACAGACTCCAAAAGAGAGATGAAAATACAGACTCGAAAATGGACTAACAGAACTCCCAAGAAACTGAAACTATAGACTCGAAATAAAATCATGCATACATAAGTGCCTCAATTACTGTTCTAGGGGCCCGTGGGACATCATTCGGTCTCACCACGGGCCTATGCACCAAATCTTCTTGAAGGCGAAATAGGTCATCCATGATCTGTCGGACAAAATCATAACGGAAGCGAAGAACATGGACCTGGTCATGTTTTCACACTCGTTGCACTTCATCACAATGTAGTCCGCAATGCTCCTAACCCTTTCTCTGATAATACCTTTCTCTTGTATCAATCGTCTAATCTGCTGAGATCTGGCCTCCGACACTTGCTCGGCGGTATGATTTTGCTCTTGAAGTTGCTGCAGGTCTTTCTCTAGCTATGACATCAGGGCGTAGCAGTGTTCTCTTTCTGATTTGAAATCTTTTGCCTGCTTGGTCATTGTGTTCTCAAGGATGGTGATCTTTTTCTCCAGCCCCACGAGTTCATTGTCATCTTTTCCTTTTAACCGCTGAACCAAGCGTGCTCTTTCCTCTGCATTCTTAGCCAATTTTGTTCGAACCTTTGCCATTTCTCCCTCAGTCTTGTTAAGATCAAAACTATATTCACCCACTTTCCGCCTGAGATTATCTATAAGCTTTTCATCTCTTGCACTTCTGACGAGTTTCTCGGCTGCTATTTTCATTTCCCGAATTTGGGCCTTGAGGGCGTCATTTTCTTCGGCCAACTTTTTCTTTTCACCCTCATCCGCGGAGGCTTGCAAACCATTCTCAAATTGAAGATCCCTAACTTGCCTTTCCAACCTTCCTATGGTAACCTTGTACTCATTGTCCTTGGTCAACTAAGCCCACTATTCCTGTGACGCTTCAACAAATTCCTGGATGTGGGGCCTTTTGGTTGGTCTTTCAGGTTCAGACCTTGGAGTGTTCTTCTTCCTATACCAAGTAAGATAGGCTGGCGAGACCTCGCCTTTGGATAAGTCATGCACCCGCGTGTTTGCTGTCAAATACTGGCACTCGTTCCAAATATGGCGAACTGTTTCCTCATGAAATTGGCCGTCGGAACTGACTTCGACTGCAGAAACACTGAGATCTTCATCTGGATGTGTCACCTGGCATCTTCCCAACTGTCTCATCACTCGGTATGGAGCGTAAGGCTGAATGCTCCGAAGACCCATTAGGAGGAATTAAGGACCAGCAGCCGGCATATACACAACTTCTTCGACAGGAAGCCAACCTAGTGTCCATTCTATTTGTCCCGTTGTTATGGAATGAAGGCACGATACCCAATCTCCAAACCCTTCTGGCAATATGAAACCCGAGACCCTTGTGTCGAACTCTTCAATGCAGCTTTTTCTCGTGGATCCATAATTCATATATCGAGGGCGATGACACAGATGTTTAATCATCCACATTTGTAGTAGCAGATTGCATCCCTCGAAAAAATCTACCCCAGCTTTACAAGCCGCGAGAGCCCGGTATATCTCAGACACTATCATAGGGGCAAGAGTGCTCTTGGCATAGTAATCAAAACATTGATGACTCCAGCTACCCGCTGATCAATATTTCCATCCTTCCGGGGAAACACCACAAGACCTAAGAAAGCTACCATGAAAGCGAAACGCCTATGATCATCTCATTTCAATCGACTCCCTTTGCTACAATTCCCGTTTTCCGGGTTGTTAAATCCCTCTTCATGCCCGTACCTCTGGTATATGAAGCGTAGAGTGGAAAACCCACTTGCCAAATCTGCATACTGAACTCACCTGCTGATTTTTAGCAAATCTAGAAACTTGTGAGGGGTAACGGCCCTTGGAGCGACCAGGTACTTATGCCTTAGACCTTCAGTACTTCCCACATAACCTGTTATCTCTCCCAAAGTGGGTGTGAGTTCAAAATCTGAAAAATGGAGGACGTTGTGAGCTGGATCCCAAAATGTTACCAAGGCCCTTATTATGTCTCCTCTAGGCCTGACCTTTAGCAATCCGGTAAGCCCTTTCAAATAAAGGTTGACCACCTCTCGTCCTTCTTGACCCAAATCTTCCCACCACATGTGTAGCTCCAGTGGAATCTTGGACATGATCCCTATTGGTAAATTTTGATTCGTGCTCATTCTGCACATTTAGATTAAGGCAGTTGGTTTATACACAAAGTGAATCTTATTTAAAAACTGACAAAAGACTTATTTTCTGAAAAAAGGTAAAATAATAAAATAAATCAAAGCTACTTTTTGCGAATACGGCCTCTCATCACTTAGGAATGAAAGTTCTTAGGGTTGTGTCCGCTAAATGGCCAAAATTAACAAAGAAAATGTCGGTGGCTATTTTTGCATAGCAGCCTTCCGGCGTCCCGCTGGGACATTCGGCTATTTAGAAGAAACGGCATCACCCACTTATTTATGACAAAATGACGACACTTCATGTATTTTTCAGAATTTTTTCAAAAAGCGGGGCTGGACCCGATAAGGGTTGCCTACGTATCCCACGTCCGGTGAGAATCAAACCCGCGTAGTTCGGCCAGTTTTGACACGAAAAAGGAAAAACAAAAACCATTTTGTACTAAATCTTTTCTTTCTCAAAAACCTTTTTTTTTAATCTTTTTATTCGTTTTTTCAAGAAAATTTTTCTTCACTTTTTGTTTTCAAAAATTCGACAGAGTTTCGGGATTTTTTTTTACACCATTTTGGAAATGAGTGAAATCCTCTCTCATACCTCAAACTTGATTTTTCTCACTTAGTCTAAAAATCGGTCAACATGCAATCCGAAACAAATTAAATGCACAGGTAGCACATAAAATGCATTAGGTTGGTCTTTTTATTTTCGGGTAGGCCTGTCCTAGACGGACCCAATCCCTGTGTTGAGTCCCCTAAGTCAAATGCACATGATGTAAACAAGCATTCCTACTAGGGATCCGGCATGAGGCTGAGTTATTCTAGGTTTAAAAACCTGGGTGTATTGTTCTAGACCTGGCTTACCCGAGCGGACGACTCGAGCCGAGGGAGGGCAGCGTACCGGTAACCAAAAGATTATCCGGCTTTGCAACTTGTCCGAACCTCGTTCTAAATTTGGATATGACACTAACAGAAAGAAGTCACGCCAGCGTTCACTCCTCAGAAGATAGAAGAGAGGGATTTCGTAGCAGTTTATATACAGTTCAGATAATATCAAAGCGGTAAAAGCAACATTAGCACATTAGGCCCAAACATGTAAATAAAATCAGGTAATAAATAAAGCCAACATATAACAATTATTCTAAGCTCGAATTCTTGAACCCTGAACCAGAGATCCTGGGTTCGGTCCCCAGCAGAGTCGCCAGAGCTGTCACACCTCCTTTTTCACTACTCCCGGGAGGGGTGTAAGGGAGTTTTTTCCAATTTAAGTGACAATCGAAACGGGATTATTTTATTTAAAATTCAGAGTCGCCACTTGGAATAATTTATGGTGTCCCAAGTCACTGGTTTAAAATCCTGAATCGAGGAAGTTTGACTCTGTTTTACAGTCCGCGAACACAGAAATTCGGGTAAGGAATTCTGTTAACCCGAGAGAAGGTGTTAGGCATTCCCGGGTTCCGTGGTTTTAGCACGGTCGCTTAACTATTATTATTGGCCTATTTATCTTATTTTAAAACATTGTTTGAAACCTTCGTGCATTTTATTCCTTTAAACCCGCTTTTTAATAGTCCGATTGTTATACAACTAATTATTCGGTCACACATTGCGAACCATGTCACGGGAACCGTACCCACGATCCACAACGTGTTTATTTTATTAAACCTAAATTGTGACCGGGCCACATAAATGTACCCCCGGATTTTAATAGTTAAGCGTCACAACAATGTCACGGGAACCGTAACCGTAGTTATTACAGTTATTTAATTAACGTGCCTAAAGAAAACTACGAGAGTTCAAGGCATTTTTCATACTAATTTTTGTATTTACGTGAGGGCCATAGATTATAGGATTTTATTTGTGTATAGCGCACCTCAAATTATTCTTAAAGCAAACTAAGGATATTCCTACTTTAATCTGGTTCGAAATTAGGTATCACAATTGTGTCCATAATCTCCCCTACGCCTCCTCAACAAACCGATCCGACTGCTCATTATTTATTATCTTAAGATCTAAGACCATTGTGAAGCTCCTTAATTAAACAATTGGACACCAAAGAATTGGAACAAAGAACACAAGACCGTAACAGTAAACAAGTGAAAGTAAAGATCAAAATATGATTAAAAAAATCTTGTAGTCTCATTTGCTCGAAATCCAACTGCAAACTCACAAAAAAAAATTGATGAAACATAGCCTCACTAGGAAACCTATGAAATTGAATGACAATGACGGACCAGATCCCAAAGGGAATCAAACTAGATAAATCATGATGAGCCGATATTGAACATGAGAATCAGCACTGAATCAAAACAACACTGACAAAAATGTTCAGTACTTACATTTGGCCAATATTATAGAAAGTTCAAATACTCTAAATACTTCATATGAGAAACTTTTGAACCAAACCACAAGCCATCATAATAGACTAATATCCTAAATCAAACTTGGAGGTGACTATAAAATAGTAAAAAATGCGAAGAACCACGTAAAACGAAAGCTGAAATCAGTAAAGAAAGCAAATGAACTTGAAGGACATGTAAATGAAATTAGCAGAGAGAACATTTCTCATTAGATCTTCATGTTTCAAATACACATCTCAAACCTATGCTTTACGCATCATTCATAGCCTGAGAAATTATCTGGATGTCAAAAAGTAAAGAAAAGGGAGTGAGGATTCTAGCAAGAAACAATGTGTGAGCACCACAGTAAATCACAGCAAACCCAGCTTCTTTAAACCATGACCAAACCCCAGGAAACCAACCAAACCAAAGAGATTATTTTTTTCGAAATTCTACTAAAGGAAAGAAATCAGGAAAAAAAAACCAATTCAAGCCAATTTCTGATGAAAGTAATGCAGAAACCTTTTTGTGTATTTTCTGGAATCCAACCCCCTCTTTGAGTGAAAAAAAGATCTATATATAGCCCTTTTGGAGTGCCATGTGCTGCAGAAAACAGAATGGGTATTATTCCCTCACTGAGCATCTTTTTTTTAACTACCTGGACAGCTGGCTGCCCCTTATTGGC
The DNA here is from genome assembly GCA_005239495.1 of Nicotiana undulata. NCBI lineage: Eukaryota > Viridiplantae > Streptophyta > Magnoliopsida > Solanales > Solanaceae > Nicotiana > Nicotiana undulata. The sequence goes on from ML286665.1 coordinate 137,586, forward strand.
TCAGCATTTTGTGCTAATCCAATGGGGATAGCTGCCCCAAGTTCTAGAACCTTTCTAGATACCTTTTTGCCCCAGAACTTCCTTCACATCTTTCCCAGCCCCCTTAAGTTCCTCCTTATGTCATTGACCCCTTATCCCCCTTAAATTTCCAATTACTCTAACATATCCTAATTTGACTTTCATTTACCAACATTCCATTAACACATAGTTCAAACTGACTTTAGGAATTAAATAACAATTAATGGTTAATCTAATTCAAGACTAATTGGCTAACAATATCAATTAACCTAACCTATGCGCTTAAAACACTACTCCAATTAACCTAAGCACAACAACTCAAATGATCAAAAGAAAAACAGTAATTACATTAACACAAGCAAACGGTGAACAAAGAAGAAAAGGAAAAGAAAGAAAAAGTAGAAAGAAACGACAAAAGGAGACTCATTCTAACCGGAATAAGTCGACGAGTTGCCACGGCTTGACGAAAGATGGTGATGGATTGCCGATGGCAAAGTGGCCGGAATCCGGCGAATCTCGAATGATCCAAGACTAGAAATAATCAATTCTTCTCAACAAGAACAAATGTATATAGTAAGTCTTGACTCACATCGAGCTTTGGACGAGCAAAATCGAGTTTGGACGGCTTAGGTTTTTTTTTTGAATTTTCAGATCTGAAATTGACGACAATGGATGAGGATTTTGGCGAAATAGATGATAGAGGGTTTAGGAGGGCCTGGGGGTTGTTTGGTGTGAATTTGGGGTCGATTAGCGGTGGGCCGTCATCGTGGGGCGATTTCCGGCGACGAACGGCAGTGGTTAGCGGTGGCAGACGGCTGGATAGGTTAGGGGTGAAAGAGATGAGTTGGGGGGGGGGGTTCCAAGGTCTGGGGGTGGGGTATGGCTGTT
>ML286665.1:138541-188540 GCA_005239495.1 Nicotiana undulata
GAGTTGGGGGGGGGGTTCCAAGGTCTGGGGGTGGGGTATGGTTAGGACAATTAAATAGTTAGGTTTAATTAGTTCCCAGCCATTTGATCATTGAAGATCGACGGTTGGGATTACACTGGCCAAAACAACGGCGTTCAGGAGTGACCCAGGCTGGACCGGGCAAAGGGGTGGGCTGGTCGATTGGGTCAGGTAAAAATTTGGGCCAGGGAAGGAAGAAGGCCTACATAAGCTTTTCTCTCTTCTTTTTTTCAAATGCTTTTCTCTTTTCTTTAATTAATTAAAATCTAAATTAAATTCCTAAATTATATTGATTTGCAAAATTAAACCAATTATCTATTATGATTTTTACAAAATTTAATTACTCCTAGATCAAAGAGGAAATTACTAATCAACAATGCAAAAGTAAGCCGATTTTTGTGATTTTCATTTGAATAAAGCAACTAGTTCACTAATTAATCTTTTCAATGAAACCTACATGCAATGCATGTTTTTTTTTGCATTTTCATAATTTTAACAAAATAAGCTTGCACAAAAAATGTAAACAATTAACATGAAATCCTAAAAAATTGCAAATTGGGAAAAAAAAAAATCTTTAATTTGTAGGAGTATTTCGTATAGGGAAAAAATCATGTGCTCACAGAAGGTGGCATGCCTTTCCAAACACCAACTTGTACGATGAAATATTAATTGGAGTTTTGAATGTTGTGCGGTACGCCCATAATGCATCATCCAGCTTCTTCGCCCAATCAGTCCTTGTTGCATTCACTATTTTTGTCAGGACACTTTTAATTTCCCCGTTGGACCCTTAAACTTGCGCGCTCGTCTGTGGGTGGTACGGTGTGGATACTTTGTGGCGAACTCCATACTTTTCCAACAGACGTGTGAACGCTCTATTGCAAAAATGGGTTCCACCATCACTGATTATAGCTCTCGGGGTGCCAAAACGTGTGAATATGTTTTTCTTTAGGAAACTTGTCACCTCTTTTGCATCATTGGTTGGGAGAGCCACCGCTTCGACCCATTTGGAGACGTAGTCAACTTCTACCAAGATGTATTTGTTACCATACGAGCTGATGAACGGCCCCATAAAGTCGATCCCCCACATGTCAAAAATCTCCACCTCTTGAATTGTGGTCATTGACATCTCGTAACGGCGAGATATGTTGTCTGTCCTTTGGCATTCATCGCAACTTTTGACACAAGAATGGGCATCCTTGAACAGGGTAGGCCAATACAACCCCGATTCCAACATTTTTGCTGTTGTACGGACTTCTCCAAAGTGTCCACCATATGGTGAAGCATGGCAAGCCTGCAAAACAAAAGATTGATCTTTCTCGGGGATACACCTCCAGATCATGTTATCTACACATATTTTAAACAGTAGAGGTTCATCCTGATAATAAGCTCGACAATCGCGGAAGAACTTTTTCTTTTGAATTGAGGAGAGTGCATAAGGTACAACACCGCTTGCTAAATAGTTAGCAATATCAGCATACCATGGCGTCTCCTCCATTGTCACAACAAGTAACTGTTCATCCGGGAATGTCTATGTTATATCTTCAACCTCCATTCTCTTTTCAGTTCCTTCCAATCTTGAGAGGTGGTCTACGACTTGATTGTCTGTCCCCTTTCTGTCACGGATTTCCATATCGAATTCCTGTAGCAAAAGAACCCAGCGAATCAAGTGTGGCTTTAACTCCTTCTTCACTATCAAGTACCTAATTGTTGCATGGTCAGTATAAACAATAAATTTTGAACCAATTAAGTACGACCTGAATTTGTCAAAGCAAACTCTATAGCCAGCATTTCCTTTTCAGTTACAGTGTAATTGAGATGTGCACCGCTGAGCGTTCTGCTTGCATAGTAAATCGAGTGCATTATCTTGTCTTTGCGTTGCCCAAGACTTCTTCTATATCATAATCACTGGCGTCGCACATGAGATCGAACGGTTGCTCCCAATTGGGTGCAACAATGATGGGTGTACTCACCAATCTCTTTTTCAGCTCCTCAAAAGCCAACCGGCAATCACTAGAAAACACAAAGGGCTGGTCTTTTTCAAGCAGCTTAGATAAGGGGTTAGAAATCTTGGAAAAATATTTAATGAACCGCCTATAGAACCCGGCGTGCCCAAGGAAACTTCTCACTACCTTTACCGAAGTGGGTGGTGGCAGCTTCTCAATCACATCAACCTTGGCATGGTCGACTTCAATTCCCTTGTTGGACACTCGATGCCCCAACACTATTCCTTTTTGTACCATAAAAAGTCACTTCTCCCAATTCAACACCAAATTTTTCTCCACACATCTTTTGAGCACTCTTCTTAAGTTTTGAAGACAATCTTCAAATGAATTCCCCACCACGGATAAATCATCCATAATATCCTCAACCATGTCAGTGAAAATGGCTAACATGCACCGCTGGAATATAGTCGGTGTGTTGCAAAGTCCAAAAGGCATTCTCCGAAAGGCAAAGATGTCATACGGACAAGTGAAGGATGTGTCTCTGTCTTCCAGGGCTATTGAGATCTGGTTATACCCCGAGTATCCATCCAAGAAACAGAAGTGGGACCAACCAGCTAACCTATCCAATATTTGGTCAATGAAAGGCAAGGGGAAATGGTCCTTCCGAGTGGCTGTGTTCAGTTTCGATAGTCCATGCAAATCCGCCACCCCATGACTGTACGAGTTGAGATCAATTTGTTATTCTCATTTTGTACTACCGTCATTCCTCCCTTTTTCGGCATACATTAGACAGGGATGACCCAGTTGCTGTCAAAGATGGGGAAGATGATACTCGCATCCATCCACTTGATCACTTCCTTCTTTACTACTTCCTTCATATTCAGTTCAGTCGTCATTGATGTTCTTTGGAAGGTTTGTGCCCCTCTTCCAGAAGAATCTTATGTATGCAAAAGGCTGACTGATCCCCTTTATGTCTGCCATGGTCCAACCAATGGCAGTCTTACATTCTTGCAATACCTGCAATAGTTGCTCTACCTGCACAGCTAGCAAACCAGATGATATAATAACAGGCAAAGTAGAATTAGGCCCTAAGAAAGCGTACCTGAGGTGGGCTGGAAGCGGTTTCAAGTCCAGCTGTGGTGGCTCCTCTATTGATGGTTTTGCATGTGGTGTTGCTCTCTCTTCTAAGCTTAGGGTCTCGAACTGAGGCTCCCTTTTCAGAATCCTTGACCTTCGATAGCCATGACCCACTATGCCAACCCTTCACTGTCCATCTCTTCCAAATTCATCAAGCATGCTTCTAGTAAATCCTTGACATTAAGGGTCTCATCCTCTTCTTGCAGTATCACATCCACGGCCTCCACTAGTGAGCAATTTGCAAATTCGCTGGGTCTCCTCATGGATTGTTGAACGTTGAATATTATTTCTTCATTGTTCAACCTCATTTTCATCTCTCCAGTCTCACAATCAAATAATGCTCTTCCAGTGGCTAAGAACGAAGTCTGCAGGGAATACAAATTTCTCCACTTGCACAAGCACATCATCAAGAATTCTTGTCGGTCTTTTGACTGTGCGATCTGCCAGTTGCAGTAACATTGAGGTCGGTCTAGCTCTACCAATTCCCAGTTTTGTATAGATTGACAAGGGCATCAAGTTTATACTGGCTCCCAAGGCATACAGTACTTTAGCAAAAGCATAACTCCCAATAGTGCATGGGATAATGAAGCTACCTGGATCAGACACCTTTCGGGCCATAGGTCTTGTCACTACCGCGTTGCAGGTCTGTGTCAGAGTTACAATGGACAGGTCCTGGAAGTCAAATTTCTACGACATCAGGTCCTTCATCATTTTTGCATACCCTGGCATTTCCCTCAAAGCATCCATAAGTGGAATATTCAATTGAATCTGTCGAAGCATTTCCATGAATTTCCTGTATTGATCATCTTTCTTTCGTTTTCCCAATCTCTGAGGGAATTGTGCAGGAGTCAACCTCTATCCATTGCTTGATGTCTTTTCTTTCTTTGAAGCTTCTGGCATAAGAGGTGCCACCTGTTCTGAGACTTGTTCACCTTCCTTCGCCTTACCCTTGTCAACATGTGCCTATTCAACTACTACCTCGGTGAGCTTTATTGACCCATCTGCCTCTAATGTAACTGGAGTAGTTGGCGTAGTCTCTCTCTTATTGAGAAAATGCTTGCTCTCTGTCTAAATATCTTCCATTCCTAAGACTCACTGCCATTAGCTGGTTGGGATTTTGCTCCTTTGGGTTAATATTTATATCTGCAGGTAATGTTTCTTGTGGGGCGATTGTTCAAGGACATAGAGAGTTGTCCCAGTTGAGTTTCAATGCCTTTGATTGCTGAATCATGTGCTGCTAACTTTTCCTGCATCTTACCATTTATTCCAATGAGTTGTTGCAGCATGCCCCTGATTTCTATCATGTTGTTGTCATGTTGATGATGAGGTGGTTGGTAGGCCAATTGTTGTTGGTGCTTGTTGTTTTAGGCTTCAATACTACACAATAATATAAGTTAATTGTGCAGTACCCAATTTTCGAGTGTTGTCTAATAAGAAGAACCTGGTTCTTCTTGGTGTACTACTTTCTACTGTTGCGGAATAATAAAACAGTAAAGTAAAGACACAGAGATTTTTACGTGGAAAACACCTAGCTCAAAAGGTGAAAAAATCACGACCTACTCCTCAGTAGGATTTGCCCAAACACTTCACTAAAAACTCTGAGCCAAACGGACTTACAAAATAAACTCTTTCGTAATCCTAAGACTAACTCTAATCCTCTTTGTATCAACTAGCCTCTAGCTAATTTCTACAGATTTCAAGCTAACTCTAACTTGAACAATGTGTACCTATTACAATTGCTTCTATGAAAGCTGAAAAGATACAATGTTAAAACTCATACTACACATCAACTAGACTCAACACACAAACGATGAAACTGTTTCTTCTAGTTGAACTGTAGCCTTCGCACAATACTTCTGCTTGCAAAATATCCTGGGAACTTTGCTTTTTAGAACTTGATTCACTTTTGTCTATGTGCGTCATAGATTTCAGCAGTAATACATTGAGTATTTATAGAGTCAGTTATTGAGTACATGGTTGGGTATACGAGTTCGACTATGACTCAACTTCCTTCTCTATTTCTGTCCTTGCTGAGATCAACTTCAATCTTCTTTATCAGTTTGCAACCTTTTCGTATTGGGAGACAACCTTTTAGCTCTTTGATACTTAGCGATCACTGATATCTCCTATGCATGAACAATTCTTGTGCCAACTGTTCCGTTCAGATGTGTGTGCTCTGATGGACCTGGTTCAACTTGTCAATCTTCAAAACCCATTCAGTGACATGAGCCAACACTATGGCTTTGGGCCAAGAGGGGGAGTCTGTTATCGATGATCTGATTGCATGGTTATGTGTTGTATTGGTTTCAGTCAGAGGCATACTTGTGGAACGGTTATGACTTGTAGATGTTTGTTTTGAGGATCTGCATGGTGTGATAAATCCAAAAATCTAGTCTCTTACTAAGTAACGGTCATGCTACCCTGCTGAAGGTGCTCAAAATGACTCCGAATGTCCTCTCTCAGAGTGAAGGGAATGAATTTCTATAAGAACAACTATGAGAACTGAGCCCATGTGAGAGGAGGAGAACCTGTTGACCTGCCCTGAACATACACCTGCCACCACCTTTTGGTAGCACCAAGCATCTTAAACACTGTAAAATCAACTTCGTTGGACACTACTATACCCATGTTACGCGATGTCTCATGGCAATAGACTATGAAATCCTGAGGGTCCTCAGAAGGTGTACCGCCAATGCGAGGAGGAAACAACTTGGTGAACTTGTCTAACCTCTTCATCCCCTCAGCTGACATTGCGGATCTCTCTTCGAGATTTGTAGTAACAACGAGCAAAACTACCCTAACTGGTAGAACTACTAGGGTCTGATACAGGTTAGCCATCTACTATAAAGTGTGAGTAGCGAGACTCCAGGCTCCTCCCCCGGCCTGAGAAATGGCTAGTGATATAGGAAATACACTGGCCTGGGACACACTCTCTATAAGACCAACCAAGAAGACTAGAGCATCCTGGAGTATTGGGGCAGCGATGAACCCCTTTAGGGCCTGAGCTAGTCCTACTGGCTCGGTCAGAATATGGATCTCCTCCTACTACTCTATTTGAGGCTCAACATCAGGTGCCGCTACGTGTGCTCTAGGTTGAGATTTGGCTCTACCTTGGCCCATTGTTCTACCCCTGGTAGTGGCTGCAGTATGGGGCTCCGACTCCTGATCAGTTGAGGATGTCGTACGTGTCTCACCTTCTGTAAGAGAATAAGAGAGAAACAATTCAAACTTCGGAATCAATAAATCTGCACGACAAGGATGCAAGAAAGTGAAGTTTCATAACAGTTCGGTAGCCTCTTGAAAATAAGTACAGACGTCTCCATACCGATCCGCAAGACTCTACAAAAAGTGCTAATGACTCGTGAGACCTAGGCAATCTAGGGCTCTGATACCAACTTGTCACGACGCAAACTCCCACCAGAGCTGTGACGATTCATAACACTACTTGCTAGGCAAGCCAAAAGTTTCACAATAACCATAAACACAAATAACATAACTTAATAATTTCAACAGCGAAATAATCATAAAATATTTGAAAATAGCAATAATATTGCAACTACAACCATCTCACGATTTGGTATCAACGAGTACATGGGCACTATATAATCTCAAAGTACAAAGTCCAATCCTGAATTAAAACTGTCTGAATAATAGAATAGTGATAAGAGAAATAAACAAAAGAGAACTTCAAGGTCTATGAACGACATGGAGCTACCTCGTAGTCTTTACAAGCTAGAACCGGCGCGAACGCTAGCAATCATTGCGCCCAGGGGTACCTTGATTTGCACATAAAGTGCAGGGTATAGTATGAGTACAACGACCACATGCAGTCAATAAGTAACAAACCTAACCCTAGGCTGAAACAAGTGACGAGCTCGGGAAAAGGTCAATGTCCAACACCAGCACACAATAACAACACATGATATAATGATGACAGTAAAAGAAAATAACTCAAGAGATACATGTTCTACTCGTTCACAAATACAAAAAATTAGACATGATTTTCAAATATAGTTGGTAAAGCCCCAACACCGAAATCACTAAAAACATGAGTTGATGAAGAAAACAATGATTTTCAAACTTTCAACAATAAGTAAGATATTTCATTTATCATCTAGCATGAGGAAAAATACATCTCTATGCTTACATGTTAAATATACATGTCAATAACATCATAGTGAAGCCATCAGGTATACTCCAACACAGCACGCTCACGAAGCCTGGCACAAATGCCCCTGACCATCACACGCACAACCACACTCAGTACTATACGGGTGCCTGGCACAAATACCCCTCACCAAGAACATACATGACCATGTGCCTGCGCTCACTATGAATACCAGACTCCAAAGGGGCGGGTCCTTTCTCAAGCTCTTATCAGATATTTGCCAACAATCAATATCACAAAGCCCAATCATGGGGCCTAGTGCATGCGTCGACCCCTCGTCAGTACCATTTAGCCCACTATAGGGCCTGACGTATGTGTCACCTGAAAATCAATACCAAATTGGCTCTATGGCCCAAGCTCAGTCATCAACCGCTCAAGTCTCAATTAAACACATCTCACTGTACTCAGTTCAACAGTGTTACACATATGAGCCATCAACAACATGTGAGCAATCATAATAAGAATGCACTGAGACAGAAACAACATATACGGATATAGCATCATGACTGAAAGTATGTCCATAATTAAGGCAAATAACTCCAAACAGTAAGAATAGCCCTATCATGTCTCAAACAAAAAGCACATAGCCTAGATGTCTCTAACATGAATCATAACTTAAATAGTCATACACGTAGAGAAAACACGGATACAACGAGACATGATAGAAAACAAGTCTCATAGTAGCCTTAAGTCTACCCGGATAATGAATACCCCGGTGTACGCACACACGCCCATCACCTAGCGCGTGCGTTACCCCCAATACATCTGAAGTATCATAGTTCACAGGGATAATTACCCTCAAACCAAGTTTAGATATGTTAGCTACCTCAAAGCGGGTGGGTCAATACTCCAAAAAATCCCTTCCCACACGAATCGACTTCCGAGTGACGCCGATCTAGTCAAAACAACTTAATATTATCAAAACAAACTATAGAAAATAACCTCAAAAAATAAAGCTAAGATCTTGATTCAAATATGTGAAGTCAACTCAAAAGGTCAACTCCGGGTCCGTATCCCGTAACCTGACAAAACTCACAAATCCCGAATACCCATTTTGATATGAGTTCAAATATATGTTTTTCATCCAAATTCAACCTCAAATCGCTCCTCAAATCAATAATTTTCACTTTCCAAAATCCTAGTCAAATTTTTTCAAATTTCACCTTTTATTCATATAAACTAGGTGTAATAATCTATAGGTAATTAATATCTATCAATAAAATCGAATAAATTCTACTTTCCTCTTCAATTATAGTAAAAACCCTCCAAAAATTGCCTCTTGCCGAGCTGCACAACTCCAATTAATGAGAAAATGACCAAACTCTTCGAACTAATATTTTGTCCGGCATTTTTACATTTGCAGACAAACTGTCGCATCTGCAACTCCGCTTCTGTGGGAAAAATCTTGGATTTGCGAGTCTCACTTAAAACGACCAACTACACCTGCAGTCAACCCATCGCACATATGCACCCGCATCAGCGGTCCCTTCATCGCAAACGCGGCCTCACTTCTCCACCCAACCTTCTGCATATGTGGTCCCTGCCTCCCCCAACCCAGCTTTGCTATTGCGACCACAAGTCTGCATTTGCGACAAAAATTTCGCAGATGCGAAAACACCAGAACTTAGCAAATCTTCAGCAATACCAACTCAATCCATAATTAATCTAAAACACACTCGAGGCCCCCGGGACCGCGTCTAATCACACCAACCAATCTCAAAATATAACACATACCTACACAAAACAACAATCAAACCACGAATCGAACCTTAATTCAAGCCTAAGAAACTAGTGAACTTCCAAGTTCCCAAAACTCATGACGAACCATATCAAATCAACTCGTATTGACCTCAAATTATGCATACAACAAATGATACAACAAACCTATTTCAACTTTCTGAACTACAATTCGAACCTGATATCATCAAGTCAACTCTCGGTCAAACCTATAAACTTTCCAAGCCTTCAACTTTTAAAACAACTTAGGAATCTCTAAATCCAAATGTGGACATACTCCTAAGTCCAAAATTTTCATACGAACCTATTGGGACCATCAAAACACCATTATGAGGTCGTCTAGACAAAAGTCAAACCCCAATCAACCCTCACAACTTAAGATTCCGACTTGGGACTAAGTGTCCCAATCCTATCCAAAACCCTTCCGTAACCATACCAACCACCCCGCAGTCACATAACGACAAATACACATTTGTAAAGTCAGTTTCCCACAAGTTTTGAGAAGGTAATCAATTTTCACATAAAAAGTCAGTTTACATTTTTCCGACAAATGCAAATTAATTTTAACCACATGTCTAATCACTTTGTAAACAAATAAGTTAGAGTATTACATATCTTAATTGAAATGTATTTTCTCAATAATGATAAAATAGAATCCGATAAAGAGTGTCCAACACTATCTTGCCTTTTACCCAACTGATCAATCACATTGACTCAAAGGAATTGTACCTTTTTCTCTTTTGATTTTTAAATGAACTGTAGTCTATTGCATGTGTGAACTCAAGCAAAGTAACTTAAGTGGAGATTACGACAAAACAAAACAAAAATTAAAATAAACCTTCAACTTTAAATAAGACCCATTTAAATAACATGAACAGCTTCATGAACTCCAAGTTGTTCATTTTTTACAATTTTGTCGCTTTCTTGTTGCACCCACTATATTTGCAATTTACAAAGACTTATTTTGAGTATCCTATTCTTTTTTATATTATCGTAGACAAAAATTAGAAATCCATGGGAATATATCTTATATATACTCACTTATAATTTGAATAGAATAAATGACTCTACAAAATCTCCTATGTTTAATTTGCATATTTCATGTGTTACTTTATATAATCTATTGCGAAAAGGATCATAAAATTATAACAAAATTTGTAATAAACTACAAAATCAGATCTCGTGAAAGTGAAAAAAAATTCCATCTTATATCATTAATTTTCCGGAGAAGGGTCAAAAATGTCCATGGGCTATTGAAAAAGATTTAAAAATACATCTCATCTACTTATTGAGCTAAAAAATATCCCTCCGTCCACCTTTTTAGTTTACTTATGCCCTTTGACCGTTAGGTCGATGCTGAATTTTAAGAATAATTATTTAAATTTCACGTGACAACTTCTTATTGGTCGAAATTAAAATATCTAACTTATTAGAAAGATCCACGCATATCTATCCGATTTTCGGACTAACCCGCCCCAAATACTAACCTGACCAAAATAAAAAATTCAAATAAAAAAACGCTCCATTTCCATCTAACCCATGGATTTACATCTGTTCATTTTCTTGATTAATCGCATGTACATCATTATCATCGCTTAAAGGTTCATGAACAAATTAAACAAAAAAAATAGCCTAGCATGAATGAAGCAATAATTTTCTTAACAACAATGTGGGACGAAAAACCTAGGGTATCCCAATGGTTTATGATATCTTCCAAACTATCACTATGAGATCTTTTCATTACGTGAAAATGATTTAATTAAACTCATATTGAATATAATGTAATTTGTGTCTATCATGTAAATTAAACTAGATGCCATAACAAGAAAAAGAAAATCACGTAGTAAATTTGCGTCTATATGTTCGCTATAACTTCCATGGAGTTTGATAGAAGTGGGGTCTCTTTTTTTTTAGTCTAACTTTTTGTTCGGGAGGGATTAGTGTTTAAAGCGGGTTAGTACAAAAAATTAGTAGATATGGGTGGGTCTTTCTAATGAGTTAGATGTTTTAATTTTGGTCAATAAGAAGTTGTCACGTGGAATTAAAATAGTTATTATTTTTAATTCAACATTGACCTGACGGTGAAAGGGCATAAGTGAACCAAAAAGTTGGATAGAGAGGTATTTTTAGCCTAGTAGATGAATGAAGGGTATTTTTAAACCTTTTCCAATAATTTAGGGCCATTTTTAACCTATTTCCGTTAATTTTCCTCCTCCGAATTCTCCAAAAGTCGACAAAAAAAGAAATTATTTTTTTCCAAGTGGCAAAGTGATGGAAGATGTAATTATGACGGGTCTTATAAAAATTAATCTCTTCTAATTATCTACTGAACCATTTTTCTTTCCTAGTGATGAAAACCACATATTTTAGATTGTTAACCTATGGTTTTAATAGCAGTCAATCGTTTTTCGCGGGCTGCTAACAACCCATTCGTTTTCAGTGGACATATAATTCAAAGATGTAGCCTTTTACCTGTCTATGAAAAAGAAATTTTGAGAATACTTTCTATCTGCACCTAAGATCACATGTATTATGCTCTTCTAATATTGGGATTTGACTACCAGTAGAACCCGTGAATGCTATTTGTACATCATGCTCCTTTACAATTTAGAATTTAAGAAAATGACTTTTTTAGATTTTTTATGTGCAAAAAGACAGATCTCCTACGTATAAAACTAAATCTCTCGTATGTAAAATGGAGGTAGGGTCATAAAACTACAAAATAAGTTTCTAAAGAGCCAAAAAACCAATTGACCGGGAGTGATCAGGTAGCCGTGCATTTGCTAACTAGGCAATTATGTCCCATAAATAGGGTCTAATAGCTTACACACTAGGTAATTGCTCACATCTTTCAGAATACTGATTTGGGTGTGGGCGTGAGATGTGCACTATATTTAGTCAACCTAGCTTGGGTACTAGATTTATTTTTACATAAAAATATTAAAACATTTTGATATTGTACAGATAACTTATGAATAAATATTAAATGCTTACCAAGAATTTAATTGTACGAGCTTATAATTTAATAACTTCAATTATTATTGTTGAAATATACATTTATAAGTGTTGTAATAGATATTTATTGCTTGTACCTAAAGAACCGTACCTATGTTCCTATATGTATCCCCCAATAATTCTAAGATTTAGCGTAATGATAAATCCGACTTCTAGATCCTAATTGGTATCGGGTGCCTATACCCATATCCAGCAACATAGCCTAAATAACATTAAGCTGTGTTTGGTGCGACAAAGTTTTGTTTTTTTCAGGGAAATATTTTTCATAAGGAAGTTATTTTCGGATATTTCATTACAAAAAAAAAAAAAAATATTCCCCTCAAAAGAGAGAAAATGACGTTTCTCTCTTATGGATAATCTTAATTTTTAACTTTTAGTTGCTTCACAATTGGACAATATTATTAATCTTTAGTGACCAGAAATATCTCGTCAACACACTCTCTGACCAAACACTAAAATTACTGCATGTACTTAAGTTCTATACGTTGTTAGTGTTTAACTAAAAAATAATTTTTTTTTAGTCAAAATCTATATTTAGAAGAAATCAGGTTAGTAATAACCAGGTTTATCGTACTTTCTCAACAACCTATTTGAAAAACTAACAAAACTAATAGCGTAAATTGACAGAAAGAAATAAGGAATGAAACGACAGTCAATCCCACAAATTAAGGTAGAAAACTTTGGTAAACCAAGAAAATGTAAAGTGTATTTCAGTAGTCCTTGGAACTTCCCCTTACAAGTGAAATTCTCTATCCTTATATAGGGGTGTATAATACGCTCAAATTACACCTTAAAATAGTGTAAAGCGGGCGATGTCAAATATAATAACTCAACTAGGTTGGGGTCGAATCCCACAGGGAATAGGCGTGAAAAGATTACTTGAATAGTGTGAAGCTTAACTTAAATCGTATTTCTATTCCGTTAGCGTAACAAGAGTATTGTAATTGAGTGAAGTAGTAACAAGTATGATTATATAAGATTGTAATTAATTTGATTAACTAAACCAAGGTTGTGTCCCTTTCAATGAAACGTAATGCTATCGGTGTTAATATGATATATTTCTAATGGAAGGTCTTTTTGATATGCAAATGATTTCTAAATGACTACCCAATATTTTCCAATAGTTGGGTAGTATTTCCTCTTTATGATTTTTCCAAATATAAAAAGAGTTGCAATTAAGAGCAATCAATTTATGCCAAATAAAACTCACTTATTCCTAAGCGATTCTATTAAACAAAGTTTAACCCCTTGAGTTTTTTATATTTACTTCTACCAAACCCTAACCCACTTTTCCAAGTAAAGAAAGAATATAATAGCACTTGTTAATGTTTGCAACCACCAACAATAAATGAAGGATGAGAAATAAATATATATCAATCAACCATTATTTATATATATATATATATATATATATATATATTCAATGGTAAACATCGATTAACATTACACCCATTTAGGATCAACAACCTTAGTATGTAAAGCTAGCTACACATGCTAAAATACAAAAAGATGAGAATATTTAATGTCATAATGCTTACAAAGTGCAAGATTCTTCACTCTCAAACTTCCAAAAGATGGGAATATTCAATGCTTGTATTGTAGCTCCTTTTTCAGACAAGATGCCCCCACAAAACCCTAATAAATCCATTTATAGTGGGCTAAAATTCGGGGCTAATTCTAGACAAAAATACCCTTGCAGACACATTATGCGACCGCATATCTGTCGCATAACAGACATGCGGTCCGCATCTTCTTCACGTCCATCGCAGATCTCAGATCTAGATTCCAGCTGGTCATCGCATGTTGGTTATGCGGTTCGCATTGTAGATATGCGACTGCATTTTGTCGTCGCATCCTTGGGCTCAGCAGCTGCTACTGGAGGTTTGCGATCCATTATGCGGCCCGCAAACTTGTTATGCGGTCGCATAATGGACCGCATTTTCTTCACTTGAAATACCCAAACAAACTGTTGTGATCTACGGTTTCCTTGAACATTCTGCGGTCCGCATGTGAAGTTTGCAATCCGCATATGAGGTTTGCAAGCCTATTTTGTCTTCTTTTTGTTCTTTTGCGGCTTTTTGATTTCATTTTCATGTTTTTGGGTCCTCAAGCCTCATGCATAACTGACACATTCGTAGCTATAAATGCCTTACAACGATTCTGATTCCCTTTCCTTATTTATTTGCGGTTCATGTACCTTTTCTTCTTTTCTACCTTGATTCATTCCGTTTGCGCCTCTTCTTTGACAGCTGTTTAGACTCGATTTTCTGTTCTATACTATCTTGTGGGTATTTTCTTTGTACCTTCCTTGTATTTTTAGTTTCACTAAATGAGCACGCTAGTTGTCACTACGCCATTGTACCACGTGCCATGGTTTGTTAGCTTACTAACATTCCACGTATGAAAACTTTTTTCCACCAACACAGATAGTCCCCACCCCCCCAACTTTCTGAATATTCGGAAAGTGGTAAGCTTTTATGGCGGGAATTCTTTGCTGCCGTTTTTCGAGCATCATTGTGTCTCCTTCAGAACCTATGTGACGTATGTCACGCCTATTTAACGTCCATGCCACGTGGCTTCTAACGATTGGTTCTACAATTTTTCAGCACTTTTTAGGGTTTTACTGCGGCCGCGTCAGTCACACAGTGACAGTTTCATTATGACGCTTCATAATAACTTACTTTTAATGATAGTCGTGTCTTCTTATAAATACTTCATTCCTTCTTTTTTTTATTTCTTGAAATCTTCCTTCTTCAGTATCCATTATATTACTGTTTCTTCGTATTTCTGCATCCATTTTTTTACTAACTCTTTGGACAATCATATCTTTTTCTATATCAGACCCTCATAAAGTTGTGATTGTTGATGAACTTGCTCTTTCTACTGTCCCTACTAGAAGTAGGAGAGGTGGTAGACTTCGTACTCTTGGCTCGTTATCCAATCTTGGTTCTTCTTCCCAGGGCAGTGTTGCCAAGGCTTCTTCTTCTAAACCTAGGGCTCCTTTAACCCCTAGATATTCTTCTAGGAATAGAGACTTAAATGAACCAGTGCGCGAACCCATAGTTGCTAAGATTGTTCCCCAGGAATTTTCTTTTATAATTGATCGCGAAACCATAAAAAATCAAGTTTCATCTATGGCCTCCCTTAATCCTGCTGACCTTTATCCAACTTTAATCACTACTGGCCTTATCTCCTTGGTTAGAAAAGAATGTTATTGGAAACCAGATTTCCTAGTTTTAGTCCCTGGTATTAACCAGAGAATTACCTCATACCAAGCTGGTTATTCCTTTGTTTACACCTACCCTTTTATTTTAGGGTTCAAACCACCTATCGACCCAGTGATCATTGAATTTTGTTGTTATTTCAATGTGTGCCTTGGACAAATTGGACCCATTGTATGGAAGGCTGTTGTGTGCCTTCGTTATTTATCAGATCTGTTTCTATGCCTTTCACTTTTCGATACTTGCTTCATCTCTACCCTCCTAAACTGTTTCGTGAAGGAGTTTTTTCTCTCGTTGCTAAAAGTAAGAGAGTACTGGTTAGCCTTAAAGATGACAGGGACCATGGTTGGTATGATCATTTTGTTGTTGTTCCCACTAGTGCAATAGTGGGTAAAGAAAACATGCATTTTCCGGAGAAATGAAATTTTACACGTAAGCTTTCTCCTTTTCTTTTTTCTTTTTTCTTAAAGAAATAAATCCCACGTGGTCACATGCCTACTTTTTCAGCAACTATGAAAGTTTTTGATGAAGTTCCCAACTTCCGTACTTGGGTAGATAAAATTCTAAGTGTTGCACCTATGGATAAAAGATCTTGGAAATACCTTTCACAAATATTTGGCTTGAAAGTGAAGACGCACGTTACTTTTCCATTTATTATCTTTCCTCTTCTCTTCCTTGTTGGTTCAAGAGTTTTTTATTCTTCTCTTTTTCTTTGCTAGGGTTTCCTATTCGTGGCATTAGTCGCGCGTTTGTTCCATCCACTAGGCTTTCCGTGACTCTCGCCCAGGAAATTTAAGTTCTTCTTCTTCAAAAAGGAAGACTGTTGGAGCTCGTGGCTCTGATGGTGAAGAAGAAATATAAGAAGGTTATTTGGTACGAAGGCCATGTGTCAAGAGACGTGTGGTTTCTGATGATGAAACTATTCCTTCTCACGACCCTTTACCAAGTTCAATCCCTTTTGCTCACGGATGAGCCAGTGAGTGCCCCTTTAGTGATTTTTGATGAAGATCTAATGATCCTCCCAAGATTCTGTTGATAGATTGTTTGCTCGTGGCTTCGAAGGTGATGAAGCTTTTGGGCCTGTTTTTGAAGAATTTCCCCTTGCCTCCCTTCCAGTCTCAGTTCTCGTTAATCCACGCATGTTTGTACCTAACGCTACTCCTGATGCTAGTCCTGTGGCTGCTTCTACTCTGTCTGCTATTCCAGTGACTACTTTACATAAAGAAGACGAACCTTCCAGTAGCAGGAAGGCAATGAAAAGAGTTATTGTTGAGGTTCCTGAAGGTGGGAACTTATTAATAAAATCAGGTCAAGCCGACGTGTGGTTGAAACCTCTGCTAGGTCCCACAGAGAAGTTGAAGTTGAAAAGTCATAGATCATTGACCTTGATGAATGACATTGTTTATTCTTCTTTGAAGGTACAAGATTAATTGTATTCCCTTTATCTTCTTTTACGTACTCCTAACTCTTTCTCTTTTTTTGCAGATCACCTTGATTGGCACGGAGCTTATGAAAAGAGATGTTCAAGTGGACCAGCAAGTTATAAATTACGCACCCAGGCTGATAACTGGAAAGGACAATTCAGAGGTCTTCAATTGGAAAAAGAAGTTCTAGCGAAAGATAAGAATGCTTTGGAACAACAGATGAAAATGATTGTTGCTGAATAAGTGATTGAAAAAGTTTCTTCTAGTCAGGTTGGAAAGGATAAAGATATCCTTGAATCTTCATTTGTTGAACAACTTTCCAAGGCAACTGAAGAAATAAGGAGTTTGAAGGAACATCTTAATCAAAAGGAGGTTTATGCGGGAGAGTTGGTTCAAACACTAACTCAAGCTCAGGAAGATCTTCGTGCCTCTACTGATAAGTTCATATCTTGAAAAGTTCATTTGCTCCTTTGAAGACAGCTTATGATGCCTTTGAAGCAGAGAAAGAAGAGTTGAGAGCCGAGATTGACCAGTGGGAGAAGGATTATGAGATTCTCTAGGATAAGCTAACGTTGGATGTGAGCTGGGCTTTCCTTAACACTCGCCTCGAGACTCTAGTTGAGGCCAACCAGGAGGGTTTTGAACTTAATGCTGAAATTGCCAAAGCTAAAAAAGCAATTGAGAAAACTCAACAACATCAAATCTTTTCCTCACC
Organism: Nicotiana undulata; assembly: GCA_005239495.1. Classification (NCBI taxonomy): domain Eukaryota; kingdom Viridiplantae; phylum Streptophyta; class Magnoliopsida; order Solanales; family Solanaceae; genus Nicotiana; species Nicotiana undulata. Next base: position 155,920 of record ML286665.1, read on the forward strand.
TGAAGTCGAAGGTCTCGAAGGTGATGGAAATGGACTTGTTCCTGGTGGGGCTGATGTTCAAGCCTCTTCTTCTCAAGTTAATCCTTCTTCTCCCGTTGATGATGCTCCCGTGGATGATGCCCCCATTGATGATGCTCCTTAGTTTTTCTTACTTTTTTTTTTGTTAACTTTTATTTTGTTGCTTTGCTCTTATCTTAACAACTTTTTGGTAGGTTGTTTTTTAGAAGGTTTTGGGAAGGTTCTTTTTTTGTTACCCCTGTCTTCTTTTGGGATCTAATGATAAACTAATGCCTTTGTTTTCCCAAAATTTAATATATGTTTCGATTGCTTTTACCGTTTATTCTACTCTTTGATATTTGAGCTTTTTTCTTGCATTTAAAAATGTTTTAACAGCCTGTGACTTTAATAAACACAGATTTTTATAAAAGATGGCCCTTTTATGTTATCATAACTGATAAAGATGACGTCTCATCTTCATATTGGTGTAAATATATGAAAGACGAAGTAGACATGAAAAAGAAATAATTTGAAGTTTTATGCTTTTAACTTTCAAATGAATTTTGTATATCATTTTCATTTATTCATACAACACTTTCATAATTGCTTTCTTTGTAACATATTTTTGAAATACAAAATCGGGTCTATTATTCCGTGACTAATTTTTGGCATTAACCTAAAACTCGTAGGAAAATGTAACTCGTGTCCTTTTCGCAATTTTACACCTTTCTGAATTTTCTTCAAGGTTTTTGATTCAGGATTTTTGCTTCTTTCTATATGCATAGTCCCCCCAGTGTAAGAGCTTTGAAGTATGAAAACTTAAACACTGGATCACTCCTTCCTTTTGGTCCATTTTCTGAAAAGGAAAATACAAATGGGACTCGGAGAAATATATTTAGATGATGACTGCATAACCCCTTTTTCTATCAGAAAGGTTGCAACCTGGACCAGGAATAATTTAGTATTTTGTGTGTCTTTCGGATCTAATATTATCATTTGGTACGGTCTAGCTTTTTTCCCATTATCTAAAATTGTTAGTAAAATTCAAAAAAAAAAAATCGTAACTGAGTGATGCCTGCCCATGGGTACTTTCTTCGTCTAAAAGTAGTATTTCTTCATATGAACAACATTCCAGTTTGATGGTAGTATCTTGTCATCCATGATTTCCAACTCATATGCTCATTTTCCATCAATGCCCTGAACCCTATAAGGGTCTTCCCAAGTCAGACTTAATTTTCCCGCATTAGCTGCTTTTTTGATTGAAACACTTTTTTGAGGACGAGATCCCCAATCTTGAAGTATCTCAGATTAGCTTTCATGTTGTATTATCGCTCAATCATATGTTTCTGAGACGTCATCCTTATCAGCGTCGCTTCTCTCCTTTCTTCTAGTAAATCCAAATTCATTCGCATCTCTTCTTTATTTAATCCCTTAGTAGAATGTGTATACCTCATACTTGGTTCACCTATCTCTATTGGTATTTAGGCTTCCACACCATAGACAAGTGAAAACTGAGTTTCTCCTGTGCTTGTTTTTGTTGTCGTTCGATAAGCCTACAATACTCCTGGTAACATTTCTGGACATTTGCCTTTTGATTCTTCTAATCTCGTCTTTAAGTTATTAATATTAACTTTGTATGTTGACTCAGCTTTCCCCTTGGCTATAGGATGATAAGGTGCGGTCGTAATCCGTTTAATCTGCCAACTCTGAAAGAATTCTGTAATTGTCGTGCCTATGAACTATGGGCCATTGTCACACACGATTTATTTTGGAATTCCAAATTGGCAGATAATTTTTCCGCCAAATAAAGTCCATGTCTTCCTTTTCTCGTATCTATTATAAGCTCTTGCTTCTATCCATTTTGAAAAATAATCTATCAAAACTAATAAAAATCGTACCTTTCCTTAGCTTAAGGTAGTGGACCTACGATATCCATGCCCCATTCCATGAAAGTCCACGGAAAAATAACTGAATGTAACAATTATGTTGGTCGATGCATGTTGTTGCCGTATCGTTAGCACTTATCGCACTTGGCAACGATGCTTTCTGCCTCTTCTTCCATTTTTGGCTAATAATATCCTGCTGTTATTAGTGTTTTGACCAACGATCTTCCTCCGACGTGATTGCTACAATTTCCCTCATGTACTTCTCCCATCACATATCCCGTTTGTGAAGGTCCAAGACACCGTGCTAAAGGTCCTCCGAACATCTTTTGATACAAGTTTCCACGAATCAAACAATACCGAGCAGCTTTTTGGCGAAGTAACTGAGACTTTTTCTTGTCTTCGGGTGAAATTCCGTACTACAAAAATTTAATAAATTTGTTCCTCCAATCCCAAGTCAAATTGTTAAAATTTACTTCATTTTTGTCTTGGTCGAGCGCCGAATGAAACAAATGTATTACTTGCATATGTTATTTCCGCCACAGGCCAGAGATTAGCTAACGCATCTACTTCTGCCTTTTCCTCCCTGGGTATTTGCACGATCTTCCACGACTAAAATTGTCTGATTAATTCCCGTGTCTTTTCCAAATATTGTTGCATTCGTGCCTTTCTTGCTATCTAAGTCCCCTGCATCTGGTTAACCACTAGTTGCGAATCACTTTTGATTACAATATGTTCTATACCATGTTCTTGTGCTAGTTCCAAACATGCAATTATAGATTCGTACTCTGCTTCTTTGTTAGTGATGGGATAACATTATATTGTTTGTCTTATGATTTCCTCTGAAGGCGGAATTAGTACAATACCTAAACCCACTCTTTTAACATTCGAGGAACCATCGGTAAACAAAATTCAAGTCCCCGGATTAGATTCGGTAAATACATGTTGTTCCCTTACTGCTTTAGGAACTAGATTCGTGTTAAAATCTGCCACAAAGTCTGCTAATACCTGCCATTTTATTGTTATCATGGGCTGATATATGATATCATATTCAGTGGTTTCTATTGACCATTTAGCTAAACTACCGAATAGTTCTTGTTTTTGCCATATATTCCTTGGAGAAAAGTAAGTTATTACAGAGATAGAATGACATTATAAATAAGGTCTCAACTTTCTGGATGCCATAATTGATGCTAAAACAAGTTTTTCTAAGTGAGGATATCGTGTCTCAGCATCCAACAAAGATTTTCTAACTTAATAAATTGGATATTGTTTACCTCTATCTTCTCGTACCAACACAGCGCTTACCGCCATTTCTGATACGACAAGATAAATGATCAGCCTTTCTCCGTCATTCGGTTTGGCTAAGGGACTGATTTGACAAATATGGTTTTAATCTTTGAGGGCTTGTTGGCATTCGTCAGTCCACTCAAATTGTTTTTTGTCGGAATCTCTGGTTCGATCAGGACCAGGCCAGGAGCAGCTACTGGCCTGGACTGATTGATTGAAATAAATCTTCCCAAGGCTACTATATTTCATGTTAATCTCTGCACCTCTTTTTTTCTTGTGAGTACATCCAGTATCTCCTCAATAGCTTTGATTTGTGTAGGATTCACTTTAATGCCCCTGTTATAAACAATAAAACCTAAAATTTTACCTGAAGCCACACCAAAATCACACTTTTCTGGATTTAGCTTCATATTATATTTGCGGAGAATTTCGAAAGTGCTTGATGATGTTGAAAATGATCCCCTGCTTGAGTTGACTTGACTAACATATCATCAATATAGACTTCCATGGTCTTTCCCAGATGTTCTTGGAACATCTTGATCACCAATCTTTGGTACGTAGCTCCAGCATTTTTTAGACCAAATGGCATGACTTTGTAGCAGTAAGTCCCCCTGTCTGTAATAAATGAAGTTTTTTCTTCATCCAGAGGGTCCATCTTTATTTGATTATAACCTGAATATGCATCTAAAAAACATAACAGCTCATGACCTGCGATAGAATCAATTAATTGATCATATGTCTCAAAGGAAATGAATCTTTAGGACAAGCTTTATTTAGATCAGTATAATCTATGCAAACCCGCCTTTTCAATTTTTTTTGAACTATCATAGCATTAGCTAACCAGCCTGGGTACTTTAGCTCTCGTATTGATCTAATTTTTAAAAGCTTTTGTACCTCATCCTGTATCACTTGATTTTGAAGGATCCTTGCTTCCTTTTCTTCTGCTTGGCTAGTGGGTACGATGGATCCTCATTCAGTTTGTGGGTCATCACCTCCAGTGGTATACATGTTATATCTGAATGCGACCAAGCAAAGCAATTCGTGTTAACTTTTAAAAATTCAATTAATTTACCTTTCATTTTTGGGCTCAGATATTTTCCGATGTAAACATTTCTGTCTGGCTAATGTTTAAATAGAATCATAGCTTCAAGTTCATCAGTTGTTGTTTTGATGTTTTCATTCTCTTCTGGTAGTTGGATAACATCGGGTCTTGAATCCACATGTGTCTGTCCTGAAATGCCTTCAGTTGAGGTTTGTATTACTATATCCTCAACTAAATTCTGTAGTTGCTATTTCTCATCTGCAACATCGTTCGTTGTGCTTGAAACCACCACTGAATTGATACTTGTAGACACCTGCTGATCTCCAAGGATTTGTCGAATCCCCCATTATGAAGGAAATTTAATAACTTGATCCAATGTGGACGGTATAGCACCAATATCATGAATCCATGGCTTTCCTAGAATCATATTATAAGCCATGTCAAGATCTATCACCTGGAACTTTGCATCCTTAATAACTCCCTCTGCAAATGTGGTAAGCATTATTTCCCTTTTTGTGATAACATTTGAATTATCAAATCGAGACAAGATCGTGTCTTTGGTACCATTTTGTCGCTAGCTTGCATTTCATTCACCACCCTTAGCAGAATGATATTTACGGAGCGTCCTGGATCAATCAAAACTCGTTTAACGTTAGTATCGTGAACAAGTAAAGTGAGGAATTAACAAGCCATCCGCATCTGCATCATCAAATGTTATATTTTCTTCATCCAAAACTTGGCGAACTCGCTTTCCATGCGTGACTGTGACTTTTGATGTCTTTTTTGCAGTTGTATATGCCACACCATTAACCTCATCTCCTCCACTTATCACATTGATTGTTCTCTTTGGAGACGGAGGTTTCGGAGGCTCTTATCTGTTCTTCATATATGATTGCCTACCTTTCTTACTGAACAAGCCAGTTAAACAACCCTGCTTCAACAAATTCTCAACTTCTCCTTGTAATAACCTACAATCTGTTGTTCTATGGCCGTTGTGAAATTCGCACCAAAAATCTGGATTTTTTTTGCTCGGATTTGATCTCATTTCTTTAGGCCATCGCACCTTATCTCCCATACTTCTTAAAGCAAATACTAACTCGGAGGTACTAATATTAAAGTTGTAATCTCCAATCCTCGCATGTGTATTGGAATAACTACCTCGTGCATCCCGTTCCTTTCTGAATCTAGATGATGAACCCGCATCTTTTTGCCTTGATCTAGACTCAGATCGTATGTTTTCATGTTTAGACCGTGAATATCGCCCTGCAGGTCCCATGTAAGGTCCGTACCCATTTTTTCCGTACATGTTCTCGGATTCTAAACGTCTCGATCTTGTTCTTTCATCAACCCTTGGCTGTGAAACTGTATCTTCTTCTATCTGCAGCTTAGTGTTGTACCTGTTGTACACATCATTCCATGTTGTTGTAGGAAACTCTCGAAAACTTTCCTTTAGTCTCCTCGTAGCTTCTGAACGTTTCTCGTTTAAATTGCTCGAACGCCATAGCTACCCAATTGTCAGGTACTCGTGGTAGTGTCACGACCCGAAATCCCACCTTCAGGCCGTGAATGCATCTAACGTTGAACCCGCTAGACAAGCACCGTGTACAGTTAAACTAACATGATAACACCGAATTAACAGAATTAACCAAGAATAGTTTATAAATTTTAACAGAGGAAATAGATAAAAAAAACAGGACTAAGTGATAGAAACAAATACAATGCGTTGTAACAATCCCCGAATCTAGAGTCACTAACTCACGAACTGTCTATAAGAATGATAAATACACAGTCTGAAGAAAATAATACATGAACTGTCTCAGAAACTAGGAGATAATCAAGACAGGATAGGGAAAATAGGGATAGAGGAGACGCCAAGGCCCACGAACGTCTGCGGGTCTACCTTGCGATCTCCGAGGTGGACCGAAGGATACACCCTCTAGCGGTGTCCACTGGGTCTGGCTGCGGGATCTGCACAACATAAAGAAGTGCAGGTGTAGCATCAGTACAACCGACCCCATGTACTGAGTAATGCCGAGCCTAACCTCGGACGAAGTAGTGACGAGGATAGACCTGACAAAAATAATATACATGTACAACTCTACAGCATATGACATGGAAAAGAGGAAAGAGATAAGCAGATAATCATGGGACACGGGAGCAGTTAATGGGGGGTAACAAGTGAGAGATAAAACAGTTAATAAAACACATAGGAGAAACAACAGAGCAAGTAAACAAGAATGTGAACGTAATAAATATAAAGTGCAAACAATGTAAATAATGGCACGGCATCACCCTTCGTGCTTTTACTCTCTTCCTCATAATTCGTTGTATGAGGTAAAATAATATGAATCATGGCATGTAAGGCAATGTAATCATGGCACGGCATCACCCTTCGTTTTTTTACTCTCTTCCTCACCATGCGTTATATGATGTAATCAATGTGAATCATGGCACGGCATTAACCATCGTGCTTTTAATCAATGTAAATCATGGCACGGCATAAACCTTCGTGCTTTTACTCTCTTCCTCACTATGCATTATATGATGTAATCAATGTAAATCATGGCACGGCATCACCCTTCATTCTTTACACTCTTCCTCACCATAACAATGACAATTATCAAAATGGCAAGGAATGCAGCATAGTGGAAACACAAATCATAACCACCCGACAAGGGGAATACTATCAGTCAATATCACAATAATTGCCCGGCAAGGGTCTCAGCTATAACCAATCTTTTCAGGTATATCCTTTACAATTGAGCTCTCAATCGATCCATTCACATCACAAGTTTATCAACAAGGATTTTCAACGACAATCAACTTCCAAATAGAGACAATTTCACAATATAATGAATATGGAAGTAATAACAAAAATTCCATCAAAAATAGACTCACGGGCATGCTTGACACACAATGCATAGGTACTCGTCACCTCACCTATGCATTGAACATGATAAAACACATAGCACATAGCACCCAATACCTATTCCCTCACCAAAGTTAGGCAAGACACTTACCTCGGGTCCGAAATTAACAATTCAAGGTTCTAACACCGCCTTTCCTTTTGAATTCAACTCCGAAACAACGATATCTAGACATAATTAACTTAATAATATCAATACTGACTCATTTATACAATCCCATAGCCTAAATATACAATTCCTAGCATTCTTCCAAAAATACCAAACTTCGCCCCCCGGGTTCGCTTGGTCCAAACACGAGGCTCGGACCAAAACCCGCTTACCCATACCCCCACGAGTCCAAATATGCAATTTGTTTTGAAATCCGACCCCTAACTGAGGTTGAATCACCAAAAATCCCATAAACCCTAACTCTACCCAAAACCCCTAATTTCTACTTGATTTTAGGATTTTATGCCTAGATTCTAGTGGTTGTTGAAGATAAATGGAAGAAAATAGAGTTGGAGTCACTTACCTATGGAGCTATGGTGATGGAAATCTTCAGAATCGCCTAAGGGGAAGTGGGGAAGAAGAGGTTTGAGAAGAAGTGGGTTAAATCCCGTAATGTTTCTGTTTTTTACATTTAAAAATCACTGGGGAAAAATACCCTTCGCTTTCGCGGGCCCCTGGCCGCGTTCGCGAAGGGGTAGCTGCTGGGACCTACGCGTTCGTGGAGCCAGGGCCGCATTCGCGAAGGTCTGACTTCCTAGGCCTCCGCGTTCGCGAGCCTACGCCCGTGTTCGCGAAGAACAAAACTACCCTGCCCCCCGACCTCACCCTAAGCCTACGCGTTCAGCACCCCTGGGGACGCGTTCGCGTAGAAGCACTGCCCAGTGCTCCGCATTCGCATCTCCTTCTACGCGTTCGCGTAGAGTAAAACCCAGGCCACCATAATTTACCCTTCGCGTTCGCGATCCCTTGGCCGCGTTCGCGAAGGGTATTACACCAGACACCAGTAATTCCTCAAAAACACCAGATTTTTCCACTTTGCACACCCCATTAACTACCCGAAACTCACCCGAGCCCTCGGATCTCAAAACCAAAAACACACACGACTCCCAAAACATCCTACGGACTTATTTAAGCATTTAAATCACCAAAATATCATCAAAATCAATGAATTAAACCTCAAAACTCATAGAATTTTCTTAAAATTTCATATGGCTCAATTATTCCGGTTTTGATCCGAAACACGTCATTTCATGTCCGTTTTACACCAAATTTCACAAATAGCTCACATAACATATATTAAACCTGTTGCGGGCTCCGAAACCATAATACGGGCACGATAACACGGTTTTCACATCAATATTCATTTTCAAACATCTTTATTATTTTCAGAAAACAATTTTCTTTTAAAAATTTATTTCCCGGACTTGGGACCACGAATTTTGATTCCGGGCATACGCTCAAGTCCCATATTTTTCTACGGACCCTCCGGGACCGTCAAATCACGGGTCCGGGTCCGTTTACCAGAAATGTTGACCAAAGTCAACTTTTTATCAATTAATTACTAGAAATTCCATTTTCATCAAGTTTTTACATAAAGGCTTCCCGGCTACACGTCCGGGATGCGCACGCATATCGAGGTAAGATTAACGGAGGCTTTCGGGGCCTCGGAACACAAATTTAGTTAAATTTACACAGGATGACCTTTAGGGTCATTACAATCTCCACCTCTAAAACAAACGTTCGTCCTCGAACGGACATAGAAAGGTACCCGAATCGGGAAAAAGGTGAGGATACCGGCTCTGCATATCGGACTTGGACTCCCAGGTAGCTGCCTCAGCAGGCTGACTTCTCCACTGAACACGAACTGAAAGATAACTCTTCGATCTCAACTGACGAACCTACCTAGCTAATATGGCTACCGGCTCCTCCTCATAAGTCAGATCCTTGTCCAACTGGACACCGCTGAAGTCAAGAACATGAGATGGATCTACAATATACCTCCGGAGCATAGATACATGAAATACCGGGTGCACGACTGATAAATGCGGTGGCAAAGCAAGTCTGTAGGCCACCTCTCTTACCTTGTCCAAAAATCTCAAATGGTCTAATGTACCTAGGGCTCAACTTGCCCTTCTTTCCGAACCTCATCACGCCCTTCATATGCGACTCTCGAAGAAACACCTGGTCTCCTATCATAAAAGTCAAGTCTCGAACTCTGCGATCTGCATAACTCTTTTGCTTGGACTGAGCTGTGCGAAGTATATCCTGAATAATCTTTACCATGTCCAAGGCATCCTGGACTAACTCAGAACCCAACAATCTAGGCTCTCCCGGCTCAAACCATCCGACTGGAGACCGACACCGTCTACCATACAACGCCTCATACGAAGCCATCTGAATACTCGACTGGTAGTTGTTGTTGTAGGCAAACTCAGCTAAAGGAAAGAACTGGTCCCATGAACCACCAAAATCAATGACACAAGCTCGCAACATATCCTCCAAAATATGAATAGTACGCTCAGACTGTCCATCCGTCTGAGGGTGAAATGATGTGCTCAAATAAATCTGCATGCCCAACTCTCGCTGAAATACTCTCTAGTAATGGGAGGTAAACTGAGTACCTCTTCCAGATATAATGGATAAGGGCACACCATGCAATCGAACAATCTCTCTCATATATATCTTTTCCAACTTCTCCGCTGAATATGAAACTGATACCAGAATGAAATGTGCTGACTTGGTCAGCCTATCCACAACAATCCGAACCGCATCAAACATCCTCTGAGTCCGTGGGAGCCCAACTACAAAGTCCATGGTGATACGCTCCCATTTCCATTCAGGAAGTTGAATCTGCTGCATCAAACCACCGGGTCTCTAGTGCTTGTACTTAACCTGCTGACAGTTCAAGCACCGAGCTACATAAGCTACAATATCCTTCTTCATTCTACGCCACCAATAATGCTGCCGTAAGTCCTGGTACATCTTTGCGGCACCCGGATGGATGGGATACCGAGAACTATGGGTCTCCTGAAGAATAAACTCACGAATGCCATCAACATCAGGCACACAAATACGGCTCTGCATCCTCAGAACTCCCACGTCATCAACTGTAACCTTCTTGGCATGTCCATGCCGGACTGTATCTCTAAGAACACATAAATGATGATCATCATACGGCCTGGCCCGAATACGATCATACAATGAAGAACGGGCCACGGTATGGGCCAGAACACCGCCAGTCTCAGAAACCTCCAATCTCACAAATCGGTTGGCTAAAGCCTGAACATCCAAAGCAAGAGGTCGCTCTCCGACTGATAAATAAGCAAGACTACCCATACTGGCTTACTTCTGGCTCAAAGCATCGGCCACCACATTGGCCTTCCCCGGATGATAAAGAGTGGTAATATCATAGTCCTTTAGAAAAAACTCTAACCACCTTCTCTACCTCATGTTCAACTCCTTTTGCTTGAATAGATACTGTAAACTCTTGTGATCCGTGAACACCTCACATGGCACACCATACCGGTAATGCCTCCAAATCTTCAAGGCATGAACAATCGCTGCTAACTCCAAATCATGAACTGGACAATTCTTCTCACGAACCTTCACTGACGAGAAGCATAGGCTATGACCTTGCCATCCTGCATCAACATTGCACCAAGTCCAACCCGTGAAGCATCACAATACATGGTATACGGTCCTGAACCTGTGGGCAACCCTAACACCGGTGCCGTGGTCAAGGCTGTTTTGAGCTCCTGAAAGCTCGCTTCACACTCATCCGACCACCTGAACTGGGCACCCTTCTGGGTCAACATGGTCATCGGGGCAGCTATAGATGGAAAGCCCTCCACAAATCGGCGATAATAACCAGCTAAGCCCAAGAAGCTCCGAATCTTTGTAGCTGAAGTGGGCCTGGGCCAATCTCTGACTGCTGAAATCTTCTTGGGATCCACCTAAATACCCTCTGATGAAACCACATGGCTTAGAAATGCAACCGAACTCAACCAAAACTCACACTTGGAGAATTTGGCATACAACTGACTCCTCAGAGTCTGGAGGACGACTCTAAGGTGTTGCTCATGCTCCTCTCGGATGCGAGAGTATATAAATATAACATCAATGAAAACAATAACGAACGAGTCCAAATAAGGCCTAAACACTCGGTTCATCAACTCCATAAATGCAGCGGGGGCATTTGTCAACCCGAATGGAATCACCAAGAACTCATAATGCCCATAACGAGTGCGAAAGGCCGTCTTAGGAACATCAGACGCCCTAATCATCAGCTGATGGTAACCAGATCTCAAGTCTATCTTGGAAAACACTGTAGCACCCTGAAGCTGGTCAAATAGATCATCAATCCTCGGCAAAGGATACTTGTTCTTAATAGTAACCTTATTCAACTGCCGGTAGTCAATACACATCCTCATCGAGCCATCTTTCTTCTTGACAAACAACACTGGAGCACCCCAAGGAGAAACGCTAGGCCTAATGAAGCCTTTATCCAACAAGTCCTGCAACTACTCCTTTAACTCTTTCACAATACTGATATCGACATACGACGCTTGAAGACCTCATATTTGCCCAAAATAACGTGCCTCATCTAATGCCACCTGGGTGGGCACCTACCTTGAAGGTTAAGGCTCCATAATTATAGCACGAATTGGCAATTTACGCATAGATAGTTAATTAGTTTATTTATTTATTTATTTATTTATCTATTATTATTATTATTATTTTGTACATAATTAATAAGTTTAACAAGCATGACTCCCTACCAGTACTGAAGTAAAAACTGAACAAAATTAAATTCACAAGGATCTCATCTTTACATAACTTTCACTGCGGCTCGTAGCCCGGCTAAAATATACCAAATCATAATGACACGCGAGGATCTCGTCCTCAATTCCGAATCACAAGCAATATGCATATTGTGCCAATCGAAACATTCCATTTCCTTCATTTAAATATTTTCCGTTAAACAAAATTACAACACGTAATGATAGATACAGTTATCTCCATAGAACTTCTCAATACAAGTATCCACATAAGTGGCTTTTTGAGTTACGAAGCTCAACCGAAAGAGGAGCATATTAGAAGAATTTTATTAGATAAGCATAACCGAATTAAGTTCAGAAAATCATCACGTTATAATAATTAGAGGTTGTTCTAGTAATGAAACTATTTAATGTAACGACCTCATCCATACCATAGAAAATATATCAACAGTCTGGGTCTCCACCTCTAAGAATCTAACCTCCACTTTCGACATTCCGACTCTTTTTTCCCTAGGGGGTCATTTAGTTGAGTTGTAGCTGCAATGGGGCACGTAGCCTGAGTGCTATGATGAAATATAACTCTCTCAAGTCTAGGGAAATTTCTACCACTAGCCAACATAAAGTATCATCCTGCCCTGAGTCGTCCAAAATTTACAATCATTTTTGAGTCCTTTAATGAGTCTGGGGACTCGCCCTCTAGCTATATGAACCAGCGTAGGAGTATGACAGGTTAAATTATCGAACCTGATGGCATATTCTGATACCGTCTTATAACCCGACACATCCGTGACTTCCACGCTGAGTAGACTTTTGTAGACTTCAAGTTGTTTGAATAATCCTTTGGTACTGAGGTATAGGGTTATTAAGGAGGTAGACGTACCGAAATCCTTAGCTTTATCTCTTGCAAAAAAAAATCTCAGTCCTTATACCATTCAAGCCAAAATCGATGTAATACATGACCCCACAATCTATTCTTTGATAGTGGACTTCTCCACTTGGCACGCAGTCATAGGTCGCAATGCCTGATAATCCCCAATGTTAAACTTCACGGCTCATATAAATCACCTTGTTGCTTTACTCTTACTCCAAAGTTGCGCAATACCTCATGGAAACGGTCAAGAAAATCATGCGGGTCCTCAAAAGATATACCACTGAAATGGAGTGGAACTTGTTTGGCAACTTGTCCAACCTCAATAAATGGACTAGTGTATCCTGCAACAATGGAGTAGCTATAAATCCTTCCGGAATCTGAACTAGTCCAACATGTACTGACTGAGCTAGAACCTCCGCATCAAGATCATTTGAGACTGTACAATAGGTGCTGATGTTCGAGCTTTAGACTGCGCTCTGCTTCTGTCTCTTCCCTTGATCGTAGCTGTCATTGAGGCTTCATATCTTGTCCAGTCGTAGACGCTTCGCATGTTGTCGAGATTAGTGAGAGGACAAGAGTAGGCAAGTTCAATCATCAATGATAGAATAAATTTGCACGATGGAGATGAAGAAATGTGGAGTTATTCCTAACTTTGCAGCCTCCGGGGGATAAATACAGACGTCTCTGTATCGATCCCTCAGACTCTACCAAGTTTGTCTGTGAGTTGTGAGACCTAAGCAACCTAGGGCTCTGATACCAACTTGTCACGACCCGAAATCCCATCTTCAAGTCGTGACTGCGTCTAACATTAAACCCGCTAGACAAGCCAACGTGTACAGTTAAACTAACATGATAACATCGAATTAACAGAATTAACCAAAAATAGTTTACAAATTTTAACAGCGGAAATAGATAAAAACAGGACTAAGTGATAGAAACAAATATAATGCGTTGTAACAATCCCCGAATCTGGAGTCACTAACTCACGAACTGTCTATAAGAATGCTAAATACACAGTCTGAAGAAAATAATACATGAACTGTCTCAGAAAATAAGAGATAATCAAGACAGGATAGGAAAAATAGTAGAGGAGACGCCAAGGCCCACGAACGTCTGCGGGTCTACCTTGCAATCTCCGAGGTGTACCGAAGGATACACCCTCTAGCGGTGTCCACTAGGTCCGGCTGCGGGATCTGCACAACATAAAGAAGTGCAGGTGTAGCATCAGTACAACCGACCCCATGTACTGAGTAAGTGTCGAGCCTAACCTCGGACGAAGTAGTGACGAGGCTAGACCTGACAAAAATCATATACTTGTACTACTCTACAACATATAACATGGAAAAGAGGCAAGAGATAAGCAGATAATCATGGGACACGGGAGCAGTTAATGGGGGGTAACAAGTGAGAGATAAAAAAGTTAATAAAACACATAGGAGAAACAATAGAGCAAGTAAACAAGAATGTGAACGTAATAAATATAAAGTGCAAACAATGTAAATAATGGCACGGCATCGCCCTTCGTGCTTTAACTCTCTTCCTCACAATGCGATGTATGAGGTAAAATAATATGAATCATGGCATGTAAGGCAATGTAATCATGGTACGGAATCACCCTTCGTTCTTTTACTCTCTTCCTCACCATGCGTTATATGATGTAATCAATGTGAATCATGGCACGGCATTAACCTTCGTACTTTTAATCAATGTAAATCATGGCACGACATCAACCTTCGTGCTTTTACTCTCTTCCTCACTATGCATTAAATGATGTAATCAATGTAAATCATGGCACGGCATCACCCTTCGTGCTTTACACTCTTCCTCACCATAACAATGACAATTATCAAAATGACAAGGAATGCAGCATAGTGGAAACACAAATCATAACCACCCGACAAGGGGAATACTATCAGTCAATATCATTATAATTGTCCGGCAAGGATCTCAACTATAACCAATCTTTTCAGGTATATCCTTTACAATTGGGCTTTCAATCGATCCATTCACATCACAAGTTTATCAACAAGGATTTTCAACGACAATCAACTTACAAGTAGAGACAACTTCACAATATAATGAATATGGAAGTAATAACAAGAATTCCATCAAAAATAGACTCACGGGCATGCTTGACACACAATGCATAGGTACTCGTCACCTCACCTATGCATTGAACATGATAAAACACATAGCACATAGCACCCAATACCTATTCCCTCATCAAAGTTAGGTAAGACACTTACCTCGGGTCCGAAATTAGCAATTCAAGCTTCTAACACCGCCTTTCCTTTTGAATTCAACTCCGAAACAACGATATCTAGACATAATTTACTTAATAATATCAATACTGACTCATTTATACAATCCCACAGCCTAAATATATAATTCCTAGCATTCTTCCAAAAATATCAAATTTTGCCTCCCGGGCCCGCTTGGTCCAAACACGAGGCTCGGACCAAAACCTGCTTACCCATACCCCCACGAGTCCAAATATGCAATTTGTTTTGAAATTCGACCCCTAATTGAGGTTGAATCACCCAAAATCCCAAAACCCTTCATTTCTACTTGATTTTAGGATTTTAGGCCTAGATTCTAGTGGTTGTTGAAGATAA
This sequence comes from Nicotiana undulata, assembly GCA_005239495.1. Lineage (NCBI taxonomy): Eukaryota > Viridiplantae > Streptophyta > Magnoliopsida > Solanales > Solanaceae > Nicotiana > Nicotiana undulata. The sequence goes on from ML286665.1 coordinate 171,311, forward strand.
ATGGAAGAAAATAGAGTTGGAATCACTTACCTATGGAGCTATGGTGATGGAAATCTTCAGAATCGCCTAAGGGGAAGTGGGGAAGAAGAGGTTTGATAAGAAGTGGGTTAAATCCCGTAATGTTTCTGTTTTTGACATTTCAAAATCACTGGGCAAAAATACCCTTCGCGTTCGCGGGCCCCTGGCCGCGTTCGCGAAGGGTTAGCTGCTGGGACCTACGCGTTCGCGGAGCCAGGGCCGCGTTCGCGAAGATATGACTTCCTAGCCCCCGACCTCACCCTAAGCCTACGCGTTTGCACCCCTGGGGACACGTTCGCGTAGAAGCACTGCCCAGTGCTCCGCGTTGGCATCTCCCTCTACGCGTTCGCGTAGAGTAAAACCCAGGCCACCATAATTTACCCTTCGCGTTCGCGAGCCCTTGGCCGCGTTTGCGAAGGGTATTACACCAGACACCAGTAATTCCTCGAAAACACCAGATTTTTCCACTTTGCACACCCCGTTAACTACCCGAAACTCACCCGAGCCCTCGGGTCTCAAAACCAAAAAACACACGACTCCCAAAACATCCTACGGACTTATTTAAGCATTTAAATTACCAAAATATCATCAAAATCAATGAATTAAACCTCAAAACTCATAGAATTTTCTTAAAACTTCATAAGGCTCAATTATTCCGATTTTGATCCGAAACACGTCATTTCAAGTCCGTTTTACACCAAATTTCACATATAGCTCATATAACATATATTAAACCTGTTCTACGCTCCGGAACCATAATACGGGCCCGGTAACACGGTTTTCACATCAACATTCATTTTCAAACATCTTTATTATTTTCAAAAAATAATTTTCTTTTAAAAATTCATTTCCCAGACTTGGGACCTCGGAATTCGATTCCGGGCATACGCTCAAGTTCCATATTTTCCTACGGACCCTGCGGGACCGTCAAATCACGGGTCCGAGTCTGTTTACCAAAAATGTTGACCAAAGTCAACGTTTTATCAATTAATTACTAGAAATTCCATTTTCATCAAGTTTTTACATAAAGGCTTTCCGGCTACACGCCCAGGCTGCGCACGCATATTGAGGTGAGATTAACGGAGGCTTATGGGGCCTCGGAATACAGATTTAGTTAAATTTACACAGGATGACCTTTTGGGTCATCACAGGTAGCACCATCATCTCCCGTTGGAATCTATCCACTAATTCTTAAGTAATTTTGTATCTCCTTGTTTTACCTTAAAGATGTCCTCCATCCATTTCTCAACCTTCTGGCTCCTAAATGTGTTTTTTTTATGAACGAATCTGCAAGCTCAGCAAAAGAATCAATAGAGTTTTCAGGTACAAGAGAATACCACGTTAACGCCCCTTTCGTGAGTGTTTCACCCAACTTTTTAACCAAACTAATTCGATTTCTTGCTTGGTTAAGTCATTTCCTTTCACGCTAGTTATAAACGCAATTACGTGATCTCGAGGGTTGGTTGTTCCATCATATTTTGGAATATAAGGCATTTTAAACTTTTTAGGAATTGGCATAGGAGCCGCATTTGTCTTCCATCACTATTGTGAATATTTATCAATATCTACTCCTTTTATCACATGAGGTAAGCCAGGTATTTGTTCTATACGATCGTTATGCTCTTTCAACTGTTTCTGCAATGTTAGTATCAAACTTTGTAAATTTGAGTTATTTGATGTACCTGACCTCCTATTGTGAGATTCATTGGGAATTGCTCCACTACTAGAATTGTTGAGCCCTGAGCATGGGTTTTTCAAAGTCGCTGTATTGATTAGTGGAGGAGTTTGTGGAGAGTTAAAGCAATCCCCTACAAAGTCTTGAAGAGCACTATTCACGTGCTCTGCAATCAATTCTTTTAAAACGCCTTGTCCGACAGTTTGTTCATCCCCTTGTTGGTCATTAGCGTGTGATGTAGATCTCTCGGGTGATCCTTCACGGGACTGATGAGTGGATCCTGTTGGAGAGTGGTGTGGTGATATATCCTCTTGTGGGTTCAGTTGATTATTGTCGTTTCCAGTTGACATAGTTTGGTTGTGAGAAAGAAGAATTTGAAAAGTAAAAGATTATCAGATTCCCTGTAACCGAACCAATTTGTTAAACGGAAAAATAGAATTTTTAGTCAAAGCCTATATTTAGAAGAAATCGGGTTACTGATAATCAAGTTTATCGTACTTTCTCAATAACCTATTTGGAAAAATAACAAAAGTAATAGCGTACATTGACAGAAAGAAATTATGAATGAAACGACAGTCAATCTCTCAAATTAAGGTAGAAAACTTTACTAAAGCAAGACATTGTAAAGTGTATTTCAGTAGTCCTTGGAACTTTCCCTTACAAGTGAAATTCTCTATCCTTATATAGGGGTGTACAATCATAACGTTTTTTTCCTATCTAAGATGAATTCATTATAAGCATTAATTGTAGTGATTGCTCGTTATCATTGATAACCCTAACTGACACATTCGTAGCTATAAATGCCTTACAACAATTATGATTCACTTTCCTTATTTATTTGTGGTTCATGTACCTTTCATTCTTTTTTACCTTGATTCATTCCATTCGCGCCTCTTCTTTGACAGCTATTGAGACTCGATCTTCTGTTCCGTATTATCTCGTAGGTATTTCCTCCGTACCTTCATTGTATTCTTAATTTCACTAAATGAGCATGCTAGTTGTCACTACGCCATTGAACCACGTGTCATGCTTTGTCATCTTACTAAAATTCCACGTGTCACATCTCTTTTCCACCAATACACTTTGGTCAAATTAACATATAATTAATAATGTATTCCCCTTCGTAATAAATTTAATATGATAGTAGTCCTAGCAGCAGAACTTATACTTTGGTTCATACCATTAGGGGTGGGCATCGGTCGGTTCGGTTCGGTTCTGAATATTATCGGTTATCAGTTTACAAATATGATAAAATGATAACCAAACCGATAAGATATTAGTTATCGGTTATCGATCATTATCGGTTTGGTTATCAGTTTACCCGATAAAATAACTCAATCTAGGGTTAAGCAAAAAAAGAGAAGACAATTCACTCGAGTTACAAAAAAAAAAATCACATATAGTATACTACTCAATTCTGTGTTCTAGCCACAACTAATATTTGAAGCATGTTTCATTTTGACAAGTTCATGACCTGTGCAATCTCAAAAATTGATACTACAACTCCACAAGTATTCCATCTCCAATTCACTGGAAATATTAGTTAACACTTTACAGGAACATAAATTACAACTTTTTGGTTTCCTGCCAAACCAAAATCAAGAGATCAATGTCATTTCCAGAGTCCAATTGTAGCAAGAGTACTTGTAATTCAATAGTTTCCTAACACAACTGAAATAATGTTAATTCTCCAATACTTAACAGTTGTCAGCATACATTAATAACAAGACAAAGTAGTAGTAATTTCACCTTAAAATTAACAAGTACAAACATAGTACTATTTAAAACATGAGCACAAAATTGGGCAAAGGGTGGCCCGAACCGATAACCCAACAGTGAAAAAATACAAAACAGTTACCGAATCGTTAACCCAATAATCCGATATCGATACCCCAATAAACTTTATTCGGTTCGAACTATCGATTATACCCGATATATGCCCCACCCTACCTACCATGAAACAAGGATTTAAGGCTTTGTTTGCTCTATCTCTAACCCCGAGATTTAAGAGCGAGATTCAATAATATAATTTTCAATTTTTCATTTCAATTTCTTAGATTTACTTTCTCGTGCGATTAAATCGAACAATAACTTAATATAAAGTATTGAATTGCATGAACATAAATCCTAAGTTATTAGATGTAAATGGAATTAGTTTGACAAAATGATAGCTTAGGAAGAATAATAATGCTGAGAAGCGAAGACAAGCTTGGCAGGTTGGCACACATCGCACCAGTTGATGTTTTGTTAATTTATATAAAAGATCGCTTTTATTATACACGTCGAGTAGTTGTTTATTTATTTATTGGTGGAATTTACATTAATCATTTTTTATGCATAAGCAATTGCTCTAAGGCAAAGCGATTTGGTGATTCTGTGGGCACTCATCATAAGAAATGTGTGTATAAGATAGCCTAATGGAGTTGGTGTTGACTATTGAACAAGATCACGTGTTTACTTTTGCTTTTTGATTTTTTTCTCTTGTCGAATAAATAAAATATCTCATTTAATTTTTATCTGCACCATTCTTCCATTAGTTTTTTTTTATATATAAAAGAGTTCCTTTCTTTTATTTTTCTTCATAGATGGTTTGAACTATAACAATAAACATTAATTCTCTCTTGACGCAATCTCAGTTTATGTGATAATATTTCTAAAGATTAAACGTTTCAAAAAAATCACCTTTTTATTGAAAAGGAAACAGTATATACTTTAGAATGGAGCAATAAGAGGGAAATAGACAATCATTATTAAGAAAGGGAAAAAGAAAAGGTGGGTGAATTTCACCATGAATATATACTTTTAAGAGCAGGAAAAGAAAATTTTCCTTCCAATGGAAAAAAGATGAAAGAAATACCAACTAGTCCAGTCATGAACAATATATTGGTAAATGGAAAATTTTCCTTATATCATTTGAATATGTCCAGTCATATATAATATACTTGTGAGTTGAAAATTTTCCTTTAGCATAAGGAATTGAAACTTACCCTAGATTTCTTATCTTTTTCTCCCTCTTTTCGTTATTTTCATTGATGGGTTGTAATTGAAATTACAACAATAATAAATTCAATGTAGTTTCATAAGTAGGGTCTGAAAAGGTAGTGTCTATATAGACCTTTGTTAAGATTGATCGAGTACATTTATACAGACATTTCGAGCTGGTTTTGTTAAGTAGGATAAGGAGTTAGTTAGTTGGTTAATTAGTTAGTTAATTGTACTTTGTTAGTTAGTTAGTTAGTTAATTGTGCTTTGTTAGTTAGTTAACTGTACTTTGTTAGTTAGTTAGTTAGTTAATTGTGCTTTGTTAGTTAGTTAGTTAGTGGAGCTTCCACTAGTTGCTGAGTTGTCGAACATGTATATACATTGTACCCGATACAGTGAATAGATTCACTTTCGCATTCTCCATTTCAGTTCTCATTATTCTAGAATCTTCCTTCATGAGCTGAGAGACCAGCTCGACTCCTCTCCAATGGAGTTTGATCTCATCACTTTCAATTCCTAATATGGTATCAGAGCAAGGCTCTATTCTTCCGCTTCAACTCTGACTCTCTGTTCTTCCGCTTCAATTTGGATTCGAAATTGAGCATCATTCTCACGATTTCAAGCAATTTTATCGATTCGATCAAATTTACGTTTGTTTTCTAAAATTCTGGAGATCACTCTTCTGTTTCCTCTGCATCGATTTTTTTTCTCAGCTCAATTTTTTGGTTTAGTTCAATCCTCGATTACATCGATTCCTCGTTTCAACTCGAGTTTCGTTTTAGCTCAATCTTTGATTCTCCTTAGAGTGTAATTTTTCATCTTCTAGTTTTAATTCTTCAAAATCATGGCCGGAGAAGGTGATACCACTAAACCAGTCAATGAGATGCCAAATTTGGTGAGAGAACTTATGGATTCGACTAATCCTCTATACATTCATCCATCAGAAAATGTTGGATCCAGTTTGGTACCAATGCCTTTTGATGGAATAGGATATAGATCCTGTAGAAGAGGAGTTATACGATCCTTATCTGTGAAGAACAAAATTGGATTCATTAATGGCAAGTGTAGAAAGCCTAATTCTGATTTTGCGAATTATGGACATTGGGAAAGGTGCGACGATATAGTCATCTCATGGATTTTGAATTCACTTTCGAAGGATATAGCAGACAGCTTGCAGTATGTAAATGGTGCAAAGGAACTCTGGCAGGAATTGGAAGATAGATATGACCAGACCAATGGAGCAAAAATGTATCAACTTCAAAATGAAATTAATGATTTAACTCAGGGTTCATTAGACATATCTGGTTATTACACGAAGATGGAGAAACTATGGGAGGAATTACACACGCTGAATGCTAATACTCAGTGCAATTGCCAATGCATCTGTGGTGCAAAGGCAAATATGCACAAGGTAGAGCAAAACAGGAGATGCATCTGTGAAGCAAAGGCAAATATGCACAAGGCAGAGCAAGACATGAGGTTAATTCAACTTCTGATGGGTTTGAACAAGGTATACACTATAGTGAGAGGAAGTATCTTAATGATGAATCTGCTGCCCACAATAGCCCAAGCACTCTCCATCTTAGTTCAGGAGGAAAATAAGCGTGAAGTTAGGCCACATAGTCAGTTGAGCTTGGAGTCTGTTTTAATGAATGTTTATGGACAACCAAACAGTGGTTTCAGAACAAATTACAATACAAACAACACAGGAAATAATTCCTACATATCAGGGAATAGAGGTCCACACTTGTTTTGTGATTACTGCAAGAGGTCAGGCCACACTAAGGACAAATGTTACAAGCTACATGGCTTCCCACAGAATTTCAAGTTTACCAGAAATAGGAATGTGGCATCTGGAGCAAATGATTATGGAGGACCTCAAGAATTTTCTACTAGAGAGAATGATGTAGTTTAATATAAGGGACAAAATCAACCTCAAAATTCACCAAACCTGACTAAAGACCAGTACAGTCAGCTGCTCAACCTATTGGAGAAACTTCACATTGGAATTGTAGCTGAGACCTCAAATAACATCACAAGTGGAGCTGTAAACTTCGCAGGTATATTGGCTTGCTGTACTTATGATGAAATCATTGGTGATCTTTCATACAAATGTTCCCATTTACCTACTAAATTTTGGACTTTGGATTCTGGTGCATCAAATCACATGTCCTATAACAAGGAATTATTCAGTAACACTGGAACCTTACTATATCCTTTCTTAGTTACCCTTCCAAATGGTTACAGGGTTAAAGTGACAGAAATAGGTGATGTAGTACTTAGTCTAAGGCTAACTCTATATAGGGTGTTGTTTGTTCCTAACTTCAAAATCAACCTTGTTTCTATTCATTCTTTGACATTACAACTCAAATCCATTGTTAATTTTTCTACATGTACGTGTATATTGAAGGCCCCTTCAATGAAGAGGCCTCTGGAGATTGGTAGAGCAAGGAATGGTCTGTATTTCCTCTGCTCAAAGTGCCAATCATCCAATTCAACCTCTTGTTCTTCTAGCTGTGGTAGTTCTAATTCATGTCATGATACTAAAATTGTGCAGACTCACTCATCATTCTCATTTCCAATTGTAAGTAGTTGCCAATCAAACAATAAAACAGTTTGTACTAGTAAGAGTCTAAGTGGTCATTCTGATTATGTGCAAGCATCTAAGTCACCTTCCATTCCCACTGTAAATACCTATCATTAAGATAATAAAACAGCTTGTTCTAATAACACTAGCTCATTATCTGTTTCAAATCATGAAAATTGTGTTGATTACTTGTGGCATAATAGATTAGGGCATGTACCTTTTGTGAAAATGAGGGGGATCAATTCTATACCAATCAATTTTGCACCTAAACATCCTTTTCTTTGTTCAATCTGTCCTATGGCTAGGCAGGGCAAACTTCCTTTTTCACAAAGAACCATATCCTCTACCCAAATTTTTAATATGTTACATGTAGACCTTTGGGGTCCTTATCACCTTGCTACACATGATAACTACAAGTATTTCTTGACCATAGTGGATGACTGTAGTAGATCCACTTGGACACAGTTGTTGAGCTCTAAGAGCAATGCACTTGAGGCCATCAAAGTTTTTGTCTGTATGATTGAGAACCAATTCAAAGTATCAATCAAAACCATTAGCTCTGATAATGGAATAGAATTCACCAGTTCCTTAACATTCTTCCAAAACAAAGGAATTATCCACCAAAGAACCTGCCCTTATACACCACTGCAAAATGGTGTGGTTGAAAGAAAACACAAATATCTTTTAGAAACAGCAAGAGTCTTATTGTACCAGTCAAAGTTACCCTTGAAGTATTGGGTAGAGTGCATTCTAACTGCAACATACTTAATAAATAGACTCCCATCTTCAGTTCTGGACAACAAGTGCCCATTTGAAATACTTTACAAAAGAAAATCTACATATTCCCATTTGAGGAGTTTTGGGTGCCTGTGTTATCCTACCATTCTTAAATGCCATAAAGACACAACCAAGAACTAGCCCACATATATTTGTAGGATACCCCTTTGGATCAAAAGGTTACAACGTACTTAATCTGTCTAGTAAGAGGATACACATTTCCAGAGATGTGCAGTTTCATGAACACATTTTTCCATTTGCCATTTCTCCTAATCATTCTACTTTTCCCTCTATCTTAAGGTTGATATCTTCCAATTCAAGTTGTGCACCAAATCAGGTTCCCTTTGTATAATACTATGATCAAATTGATGCCTTGAATAACTGTCAACTATAGGATAGGAACTGTGTTCACCATTCTGTCACTAATTCTCCTGCACCTGTTGATCCCACTGTAGATTCTTTTCCATAAGACATACCCCCCCCCACACACACACACACACATGACCCACCAACAACAAATAATCTTGATGTTTCTAGTAGCAACATCTCTAATCCTCCTACTGATCCTCCTGTCACATAACTAGAACCCAGGAAATCCTCTAGGATGCATAATCCACCTTCCTACTTAAATGATTATGTTTGTTCCCTTCCAACACTGAAAGACCAGTCACAGCATCAACACACACACTCACTCAATTCTTTCTTTTCTAAGAATCAACAGATTTCACTTCACACATTATGCCAAAATAGTCAGCAGGTTATGAGGAACATTTCACATGACAGTGAACCATGTTCATATGAGGAGGCAGTCATGAATACTTCTTGGTAAGCAGCTATGACACAAGAATTTGAGGCCTTATATGCTAATCATACTTGGGATCTAGTAGTTTTTCCTGCAGGAAAGAAGACCACAGGGTGCAAGTGGGTGTACAAGATTAAACACAAAGCAGATAAAAGCATAGAAAGGTTTAAAGCAAGGCTTATAGTTAAAGGTTACACACAACAAGCAGGGATAGATTACATAGAGACCTTCTCCCCTAAATTTTCTTAACTAAAAACGATGCCCGGGGTAGGCCCCCATGTTGTTAATACAGTAGTAATTCTTAAAACGCACCCTTTTGGAGTAAAAAGTACCTAGGACTTAAAAGATATAATTTTCCAGATTTGCGCAGGTCTGCGGTCCACTATGCGATCGCAGATCAGGTATGCGGACCGCATAGTGGTCTCCTACTTGGACAGTTTGCTGTCCATTTTGAGGATAGCTATGCGACCCAGAATGCGATCGCATTTCACGAATGCGGGTCGCATAGTTGTCGCATTCTTGCACCTTGAGTTTTGAGGAGGGAGTTATGCGACGCACTATGCGATCGCATAACATGTATGCGGACCGCATAGGGGTCGCATACCTGGGTAGTCTGCTTCTATTTTTGGCCCAGCTGAAGGCCACTTATGCGACAGGTATGCGGACCGCATAAAAGGAATGTGATCGCATTCCTGACCGCATACCTGCTTCGGGGCTTCTAATTTCTAATTTTAAAACCCGACCCCTAGTTTAATAAAACATACCTCCCCTTCATTTTTAACGATTATCTTATTAAAATAGAGAGAGGTGAGAGTGGATTCTAGTGAGAGAAGTCCTCATCTTTCCCAAATTGGCGCTCCGTCTCTACTCAGGCCTGGAATTAATCGAGTAGACATCACCTTCCTCACATTAAGAGGTAAGTCTTCATCCAATTTCCCCAAATTCTCAGATTTTAGTTAGAATAGAACACACATAGGTTGGTTCTTGAGGATGAAAATTAAAACATTGCATGCATGTGAATAATCTACCATAATCTAACAAAGGGAAGTAGGCTAGGGCAATATTTCACTAGAAAGGGGCTAGTTAATCTAAAGGATCACATAGTGTTTGATAAAATGCCTCAATGAGTTCAAGATTCCTAACTCTAAGTGTGAATGTGTCACATTGTAAATTAGATTGAAGGCGTTAGGATATCCGGTGACTTGGGATAGAAACTAAAGGGGAATTCCAACTCGAGGTATGTATGGATAACTCTAATCCTCATAGGATAAACCCATTGTGGTCATTTTCCGGGTATGACTCTCTTATTGACCTTCTATGGAAATTATGTGCTTTATGTGCTTAATTGAGGAATTCTTGTTTCCATATTGCTATATGCTACCACCATGATATCTTGCTAGTGGGATGTCTAAATGTTGATCATCATGTTCTTCCTTATTGTGTGTGTGCTCCTATTATATGATGGGTGTGAAAAATGTAAAAGGGTGGATTGTTATGGAATATGAGTAAAGATATGGTAATGATGTGAAATGTGAAACATGAGGTTGAACTGTCATGAAACACGAAATAATGGATTGGGAAGTTATGAAACATGAATTAATGGATCGGATGGTTATGAAATATGGATTAAAGGATGAATTGTTGTGAAATGTGAATCAAAGAATTCTAATGATATGAAAGATGAATCAAAGATCAATGTGTGTTGGGGATCAAAAAGGGTTAAAAATGATGTAAGTGATCTAAAATATCCATAATTGTACCAGGAGAATGTCCTAGGGGTGAGAAGGCATATCCGATCTGACTGGGATCGGACTTCATGCCGTACACATGGATGACTTGATGTTGTGATATGATTATGATTTGATGATGATTATTGCCCTCACTGATTCGGTTGAGATGTCCTAGCCGATCGGGCAGAGAACAGACTCTATGTGCTATGCACGAGCCAAAGTGTTAGCCTAGCCGATTCGGGCAGAGATCGGACTCCGTGAGAATAAGCCACGGTGGTTATATGTGATGTGATTGAAATTCGGACCTCACCTAGGATGGCTTAGCCGATCGGGGAGAGATCGGACTCCTCGAACAACGACACGGTGGATCATTAATAATAATAACAAGATGAAACTTAAAAGTACATTAACCAAAAGATGGCAAAACGGGATGTGGGATGGGGTAATTCTTGTTGTGATTTTCCATGTTTTAGTGTACTGTTGTATGATGCCACTGCTCGTGTTTGACTATTATTGTTTATCCTATCTGGAGTAGGTTTGTTCATACATACTAGTACTATTCAATGGTGCTAACGTCCCTTTTGCCGAGGGCGCTACATATTTTATATGGATGTAGGTTGTTCCATAGCAGGTAGCTCCGATCACCGATAGTGGTGCCTTCCCTCCATCTTCTCAGCAGTCTTGGTGAGCCCCACTTCTTCTAGGGGTCGTGTGTAGTTCATGTTGGCTCATTTTGTTTATGTCGTCTTCTTTTGAGGTATAGCCGGGGCCTTGTCGCCGGCAAGTATATGTAAATTGTTCGTACTCTTAGAGGCTCCGTAGACACTTTGTGGGTTGTATATATGTTTTGGGTAGTAGTCGTATTTACTCGTACTCGTGGTCCCGTATCGGGAATGTTGTATTTAGTTTATATGTTTTGGGGTTATTAAATGTTGAAGCATTAAAAGAGGAAAATGAACGTATGTTCTAAATGCACGCCTTGATTCTACTCTGTTGTTTCACTTATAAAATGTACATTATAATCACGGGGTAATGCGTTGGGTAGGAAAGGCAATCCAGGTCCTCTTGGCCGGGTTAATCCGATTAGGCGTCGGTCTCGTCCCTCGGTTTTGGGGCGTGACACAGGATGTAAAGACCCATAAATTTTCTTAACTAAAAACGATGCCCGGGTAGGCCCCCATGTTGTTAAAACAGTAGTAATTCTTAAAACGCACCCTTTTGGAGTAAAAAGTACCCCAGGACTTAAAAGATATAATTTTCCAGATTTGCACAGGTCTGCGGTCCACTTTGCGATCGCAGATCAAGTATGTGGACCGCATAGTGTTCGCATACTTGGACAGTTTGCTGTCCATTTAAGGACAGATATGCGGCCCAGAATGCGATTGCATTTCACGAATGCGGGCCGCATAGTTGTCGCATTCTTGCACCTTGAGTTTTGAGGAGGGAGTTATGCGACGCACTATGCGATCGCATAACAGGTATGCGGACCGCATAGTGGTCGCAAACCTGGGAAGTCTGTTTCTCTTTTTGGCCCAGCTGAAGGCCACTTGTGCGACAGGTATGTGGACCGCATAACAGGAATGCGATCGCATACCTGTTTCGGAGCTTCTAATTTCTAATTTTAAAACTCGGCCCCCAGTTTAATAAAACACCCCTCCCATTCATTTAACGATTATCTGATTAAAATAGAGAGAGGTGAGAGTGGGTTCTAGTGAGAGAAGTCCTCATCTTTCCCAAATTGGTCCTCCATCTCTACTCAGGCCTGGAATTAATCGAGTAGTCGTCACCTTCTTCACCCTAAGAGTTAAGTCTTCATCTCATTTCCCCAGATTCTCAGATTTTAGTTAGAATAGAACACACATAGGTTAGTTCTCGAATGAGGATTTGGGGAGTCACTTGGGTCAGAAAATACAAAGATACCAGCTCCCAATTTTGACTAACTCTGATATTTTCAGAAAATTTTGCCAGAGTTTCCCTTGTAAATAAGCCTATCCACCTGTTAGAGGGCCCCCGAAACATATTTCAGCAAGTTCCACATAGTTCAGGTAATACTACGAATGGCACTTAGTTCAGTTATTTCAATGAATTGCATATAATTCAACTAACACAATATATACAAATATAGCACAAAGTCGAGAAGTCTTAAGAGTAGGGGGGATTAGGGGAGTGGGGTGGTTTTACACAAGATATAACACAAAACTTAGAGGTGACCACCTTCATAAACAACTACCTGACTTATTCGAACAAATGAGGGTATTTCTCTTTCATTTTATTTTCCGCTTCCCATGTGACTTCCTCGACTTGTTGATTCCGCCATAACACTTTAACCGAAGCACTCCTTGTTTCTCAACTTACGAACTTGCCTATTGAGAATAGCAACCGGAACCTCTTTGTATGACAACTCTTCATTAACTTCAACGGTCTCAACCAGCACAGTGATAGAGGGATCTCCAATCAACTTCTTTAACATGGACACATGAAACACCGGGTGCACCAATGACATTTCAGGGGGCAACTCCAGCCTATACGCCACCCGTCCTATCCTCTGAAATTGATAAGTGTAGATGTGAAGAAAGGTTGGGATCTCTTCCAATTAGATATAAACAATGCCTTCCTACATGGAGATTTGCAAAAAAGAAGTGTATATGGATGTACCACAAGGCTTGTTAGTTGATAGACCAGGTACTGTGTGATGACTGAAGAAGTCCTTGTATGGACTAAAACAGGCAAGCGGACAATGGTATGACAAACTCACAGAATCTCTATGTTCAAGAGGTTTTGTACATTCAGCTAATGACTACTCTCTCTTCTACAAAAAGAATGGCCCCTTTAGTATATTTGTGGATGTGTATGTAGATGATTTAATCCTCACAGGGACAGATTTAAGTGAGATCACAGCATTGAAAAACTTCCTACTTGACAGATTCAAAATAAAGGATTTGGGTAAGCTGATCTACTTCTTAGGTCTGGAGAAATTCTATAAGGCTGATGTAGTGCTCATTTCATAGAGAAAGTTTGCCACAAATTTATTGAAGGAGTATGACTGCTTGGGATATAGTACAGTGACTTCTCTCGACTGCACTGTTAAACTGAAGGCCACTGAAGGTTCACTATTGGCAGACCCCACATTTTATAGGAAACTTGTAGGAAAGCTGAATTTCCTCACAAATACAAGGTTGGACATCACCTATAGTGTATAAAATCTAAGTCAATTCATGCAATCACCAAGAGAACCACATCTTAAAGCTACATTGCACGTGCTTAGGTACCTAAAGATTGATCCCACACTTGGTATTTTCTTATCCAACAGCCCTGACTATACTTTAAGAGCATACTGCGATTCAGATTGGGTTGTCTGCCCTGATTCCAGAAGATCAATGAGTGGGTATGTGGTTCTATTTGGAGAGAGTGTTATCAGTTGGAAATCAAAGAAGCAAGACACATTCTCCCTATCGTCTGCAGAAGCTGAATACATATCCATTCGCAAAATAGTTGGTGAGCTGATATGGCTAAGGAGACTGTTGGAGGAATTGACTGATACATGCCAAAAGCCCATTCCTGTTTTCTGTGACAGCCAGGCTGTTGTGCACATGGCAAGAAATCATGTACTTCATGAGCGTACAAAGCACATAGAGGTTGATTGTCACTTCGTGAGAGACAAGCTACAAGATGGACTAATCACCCTACATCACATCACATCTGATATTTTAACCAAAGCCTTGACAGGCATCAAACATACCACCATTCTTGACAAGTTGGCAGTGAATTCTTCCCCACCAACTTGGGGGGAGGGGGGGTGTTAAGATTGATCGAGTATATTTATACAAACATTTCGAGCTGGTTTTGTTAAGTAGGATAAGGAGTTAGTTAGTTGGTTAATTAGTTAGTTAATTATACTTTGTAAGTTAGTTAATTGTGCTTTGTTAGTTAGTTAGTTAGTTAGTGGAGCTTCCACTAGTTGCTGAGCTGCCAAATATGTATATACATTGTACCGATACAGTGAATAGATTCACTTTTGCATTCTCCATTCCAGTTCTCATTATTCTAGAATCTTCCTTCATGAGCTAAGAAACCAGCTCGGCTCCTCTCCAATGGAGTTTGATCTCCTCACCTTCAATTCCTAACAACCTTACATCTACCTTGGACAGATAGAGAGACTGTTTCTGAAAGACCATCGGCTTAGGCCAACATAGTCGCAGCATTAAAGGTCAAAAAAAATAACAATTAAAAGGTCATGAATTTTCAATTGGATGCTACACCAGGTTTTTTTATCGTTTTCTGTTTTTCCAATGAGTAGCTCATCTCGAGAAATTGCACAAATTTATAGAATATTTACAAAAAGGTCAAAGACATCAAATGTTGTCATTTCAAAGCCGACAAGAGATATTCTTTTTTTTATAGAGATCAAATACATTTCAAGCAAGTTTGGATCGTTTTACGATCGAGAAACACGTTGCTTATCCCTCGAATCATGGACAACGATCCAGGAAAAAAAAATCAAGGGAATAAATAAAATTGTATTCATAATTGTTTATCAATAAAATTATATTTCTTTTATTTTTGTGATTGCTATTAATTTTTCATATATATATATACACTCGAGTGAGTGAGCTCATGAATAATAGTAAAAGAAAGAAAACAGAATAAAAACCTTTATGTGAAATTTAAATCCTACGTATAAGTGATTTAAGGCTAAAATTTCAACAACTACAAGTCTATAACAGCAATTCTTAACTCATAGACTAGTAGTTGGCTTTTAAGGGTGGACTGTGGAGTTCAACGTTTAAGAGTTCTGGTTTTGCACGACTGAGATAAGAGGGTCCACATGTCATGATCCTTATGACAAGATTAGGGAACAAAAATAAATGCTGACTCTTTTTGAGTTATTAATTTGTCAATTATTTTAACATTTGTATTTAGCTACCTTAGTTGTTGGTTTCTCGTTTACCTGAGTTCGACCAAATCCGAATTTGTATAGAAAAATTTCACGTTGAAAAGTAAAATGTTCATCAATAAATGACGCTTTCTAGCGGATACAGAGTTTCCGTTAAAGCGTTCAAAAAACAAAAAAGTTAATAAATTTAAAAAAAATATGGTCAGTGAAAATTGAACTAATAACTTCACAAAGGTGTTGAACGCCCTTAATTATTTAGCTATGTTTTTAGACTGTGTCAAAGAAATTTAACAATAAATAGAGACACAAAACGAATTTTGTACAGTGTAATTTCCGGCAAAGAAAAGGTTCGGGTAAACCCCATCCATCCCCTAAATCTGCCCCTGCCTGAAATAACAATCTTGGCTTGTTTGTACTAACATAATTGGTTTGATTTATAAAATTTTCAAAAGAGTTATTGACAAAAACTATTTTATCAACTTTTTTTTCACTAAACGAATTAATTTTATGAATCATCAGTGCCTCTTACTTAGCAAGCGCTTGGACATAATTTTGATTGAAACTTGAAAAAAGAGATTTTGAAGTTGTGTTGAAAAAATAAGTTTGAAAGTTGAAATTGTGTTTGGACATGCATTTTATTTTGAAGAAAAGTTGAAGTTTTGTGAGTGGGAAGAACAAACTTCACCCAAAAACAATGGAACTTGAAAATTTCTGAAATCTATAGCCAAACGGGAGTTTAACATCACGATTAAATCAATTAGATTTCTCTTTTATACACCATCTTTTTCGCGGTCAGCTTAGTTAGAAAGACATACTCCTGTGAGAATTACTCCCGTTGTTTCAATTTTGATGTACGGAGTTTAAGAAGTGTCCATTTTAGTCCAACAAGTGTCCATTTATATAATCAAGAAAAAATTTGTTTATTTTTTTAAAATTATTCTTATGCTAAAAAAATCGTTTACTCCTTACATTAATTATGTTGCAATATTTAATTAAGAATAGTTTAGTCACACTAACTATTTTTGTTTAGAATTTTATATTTTCTTTACGGGCATGCTCGAAGCAAATTAGTCACTTGTTATGGATAGGAAGGAATAGATATGATGAGCTACTCCCTGTTTTCATGAATTATAATAATTTTTATAAATGTTTGGGACTTTAAGTACTGCAACTTATATTACTTTCCTTGTTTTGATATTATGACAAAATTATAACTTCTAGTGCTTTTTGTGTAATTCTCTAATATTATCTAATTAATTTAATTAATATTAATCAAATTGACCTTGATAAATAAAAGTTACCAAACAAGTTAGAACAAATAGAAATTTGATACTATATTCATCTCATTTCATATCTGTCTTTTAAGAAATTTTTCACACTACTTGAAAAAGTTATCTAATAGTCTTATTTGCTTTAAATACCTCTCTTTTAATGTTCTATTTATTCCATTTAACGAAGTAATAGAGATGAGTTTAAAGCAAATTTTATTTTATATGAACGACTAAGTTCCTGTTTGTCTATCGAATACAACTTCTTTACCTTCATAAGGTAGGAATAAGACTGCGTACATCAAATTTAAACACAATTTTAAAAAAAACAAATAAGTTTCAATTAAATCTATATCGACACGCTAGCTAATATTAGAGATATAATGAAGTAGAAAACTATAAGTGCAACTCCAAACATTTATATTGTCATGGGTGGCTTTCCATCCATGCCCCATGACCCCTTGGACGCGCCCTGTGGCGTCCTAGCAAGCATCCCA
>ML286666.1:0-65231 GCA_005239495.1 Nicotiana undulata
ATCTTTCCCCTGCGCTGCATTGCATATTTACAGTGGGACTGCGGGCCGAGACATGTGATCTTTCCCCTGCGCTGCATTGCATATTTACAATGGGAATGCGGGCCGAGACCTGTGATCTTTCCCCTGTATTGCATAGCATATTTACAGTGGGACTGCGGGCTGAGACCTGTGATCTTTCCCCTGTATTTCATTGCATATTTACAGTGGGACTGCGGGCTGAGACCTGTGTTCTTTCCCCTATATTTCATAGCATATTTACTGTGGGACTGCGGGCCGAGACCTGTGATCTTTCCCCTGTATTTCATAGCATATTTACAGTGGGACTCCGGGCTGAGACCTGTGATCTTTCCCCTGTACTGCATTGCATTGCATATTTACAGTGGGACTGCGGGCCGAGACCTGTGATCTGTCCCCTGTACTGCATAACATACTTACAGTTGGACTGCGGGCTGAGACCTATGATCTTTCCCCTGTATTTCATAGCATATTTACAGTGGTACTGCGGGCCGAGACCTGTGATCTTTCCCCTGTATTTCATAGCATATTTACAGTGGGACTCCGGGCTGAGACCTGTGATCTTTTCCCTGTACTGCATTGCATTGCATATTTACATTGGCATTGCGGGCCGAGACCTGAGATCTTTCCCCCTGCACTGCGTTTTGACAAGTATACATATATACACATATACATATATTGAAATGTATAGCTCAAAGGCAATTATCTCCAAGAAAAGTTATGTCCGAAGGACTTCTATTTTTAAAGTATATTTGAAAAGTAATTGTCTTGCGGGAAAATGATATTTGAATGAGCAGTATTTGGGAAAACATATCTGAACAAATGATATTTGAAAAGCAGTATTTGGAAAAGTATATTTGTACATTTCATAATTTTAAGGAATTATGCTTAAAGGTTTTCTCTTTACACATATAGTATATATATATATATATATATGTACATTCATAAAAAAATTGTTCAAGGAAGAATTCCCTTCCATATTTTTAAATCAATTATCATCTTAAGGTTTTCAATATAAAAATCACGATTTAAAGTTTTTCACTCAAACTTTTGACATCTTTACTGAGTTTATTGGCTAAGGCATGACGTGAATAAATTGATGCAGTGTTGAGTTGCCAGCGCTCTATCGGGTTATGATTTCCGATATTTGACTTGCGTTCCCTCTATTCTCTTTGCGCATATTTAATTATACGGTTCGTTGACCGTAACTGCTGAATACCTTTCCTTATTACCCTATCGTACTGTTAATGTTATCGAAAAATCTTTAGATAAATATTATGTTTCACCACTATTATAGATATGCCTTTTCACTTATTTGACCAGTGGGTGTCTGGACTAGTCCTCGTCACTACTTCATCGAGGTTAGTCTTGATACTTACTGGGCACCGCTGTGGTGTGCTCATACTACTCTTCTGTGCATTTTTGTTTTGCACAGATCCAAGTATTGACTGTTGCTAGCTTTGTGGATCTTTGCTGAGGAGACTCAAGGTGAACCTGCTGCTGCGTTCACAGGCTTCGAAGTCACCTTCTTGTATTTCAACTGTACTTATTATTTCTATACAGTTGTACTTAGATTTTTGTCAGAAGGATTCTTAGAGCTTATGACTTGTATTTACCGGGTTTTGGGAAATTGTAAATTTTGTCAAGATTTTATATCGAGACTGTTACATTTTCTTTTATTATTATATTAGGCTTACCTAGTCCCTAAGACTAGGTGCCATCACGGTACCCAACAGAAGGAAACTTGGATCGTGAAATATTGGTATCAGAGCTCTAGGTTCATAGGTGCTACGAGTCATAAGCGAGTTCAGTAGAGTCTTGCGGATCGGTACGGAGACGTCTGTACTTGTCTTCGAGAGGCTACGGAAATACTAGGATGATTTCACTTCCTTCATTCCTATCGTGTGAGTTCATTGATCTTGAAGTTGAAGTTATCATTCCATTCTCTCACTAATGGTCAAGACGCGAACTGCGGTACCTGATGACGTTACCCGAGGCAAGCATCGTAAGGGTCAAAGACAGAGGTCGAAAAGGAACACGTGTCGCAGCTAAGGTGCCTACCAGAACGACCGTTGGAGAGCTGCCAACAATTCTAGTTGGGGAAAACCAAGTACTGGAGGTGCCTATTGTACTCCGAACTTCAGAGACCGGAGTTATAGCTTTGGGTATAATTGGTATATCGACTCAGGTGAGATTGATTCTAGTTCACCGGCTATTACACGGATCAGGGGAGGAGTTCATACTCCTACCATTTACACTGCAGAGCAGCAAGACCATGTGGGTCAGGTTCCAGTTGTCTTGGCAGCACAACAGATGGTTTCCGTTCAGCCCGTGGTTAGGGCAACAACATCGGAGGGAGAAACCCCTTGGAAATTTAGAGGTACAGGAAGTACGACCCTCCTATCTTTCAGTGGATTGGCGACAGATGATGCCAGGGTTTTCTTAAAGAGTGTCACTATATTCTTCGTACTTCGGGTATTGTGGAGACGAGCATGATTGCTTTTGTCACGTCTCAAGTTCAGAGTAGTGGGTTTGTCAGTAGTGGTGGGCACATGAGTGGGGTAGCCCAGCCAAGTCAGTTTCACTTGCATGGATCCAGGTTCCAGAGATGTTATTGAGGGAGTTGCACCCAGTCCCTCCGAGATGCAGGGTGCACGGAGTTTGAGCAGTTGCGTCAGAGCACTATGTCAGTATTAGAGTACGTCGTCGGATTCAATGAGTTGGCCAGGTATATACCTCGCTTGGTTGCTTCTGTTAGGAGGCACATAGGCCAGAGAGATCTACTGGTCCTTATTATGGAGGCAAGGTACGACACGGTAGAGGTTTTGTGGGTCAACCAGTTCAGTTTGTATTACCATCTTTGCATGAGAGTTCTCAGATATTCCTGGGTCTCAGAGGACCCGCATTGGGTGGTTTCCACAGCCACATCATCGGAGATGTTGTTTTAAGTATGGATATAGTAGCCACAGGGCAAGAAATTTACTTCATAATTCAGGCAAGTGTGTTATAGCAGGGTATTCAAGTGAGTAGAGGGCGCCCAAGAGGGGGAGGCCCGACCCGTCGATGTGTGTCATATAGTAGGCTAGAGGCTGTGGTGCCAGATATCATCACCCAGGTATGTTGGGATGTGCTAAAGTGGGGT
The DNA here is from genome assembly GCA_005239495.1 of Nicotiana undulata. Lineage (NCBI taxonomy): Eukaryota > Viridiplantae > Streptophyta > Magnoliopsida > Solanales > Solanaceae > Nicotiana > Nicotiana undulata. The sequence continues at coordinate 3,158 of ML286666.1, forward strand.
ACCATTGTACTTCACTATACCTCTATCGATCGGTACGAGATTCCCTTATTTGTTGTTTCATCTATGAGTGAGTTTCATGTTTGCTCTCTATTTTGTGGTTACGCCTGTTGGGAGATTTTATGAGTAGTAGCTGTGTCTACCGTTGTTTTTATTCATCCTTGCTAGTGGTGAAACTAGAGGTTAGTCCTTATTGTTCATTATGGTGAGCCTTATGTGATTTTTCCTAAGTACTTTGTTTACTAGCTGTGATTTGATACTCTATTGAGATGTGAGTTCAGTTAGTATTATGATTTCTATCAACTGAGATGAGTTAAGGGAGAAATTTCTATTGGCATGATATACTTTCAGTATGAGATTTATAAATGAGGGTGAGTCCTCGTGATATTGGTGATTTGATATATTTAGACCGGGTCGAGTACCGTAGTGGAAATTTTATCAGTATGGGATCTTTGTGATTTGTTCATATGATTTGCTTCTTCCTTGTTATATTGCTTTTGGTAAGTCAATATTGATAGAGAGTCATGCCTATGGGCTTGTTTGATAGTCCTTTATATGTCTCTCTTTTCACATTCATTCACCTTCGTTATGTGCTTCTTTAGTTTTGGCTTGCAGGATGGTGCCAGGTGGTGCTTTCTATGGATTAGTGATTCGGGTGCCTAATAATGAGATCTTCGTGTTTATTGCATCTCTATCAGTATTATGAGGTTTGGAACAGAGTCCATTCGGAGGTGGGGCTAATTGTCAATGATGAGTTGACTTCGGACAGCTATTGTGATCAAAAGTGCTATTTGAGCCTAAGTGTGATGTGCTACATTGCGTGGTTGTGCCTTACAGGTGTAAGCATGAGTTAAAGCAACTGGTTGAGGCTAATCCCGAATATGGATTTATGATCGGATCTTTTGGAAATGAGTATAAGGTGATAAATTGAGGTGTGGGGATTAGCGGTGGTGATAGTGAGGCTAAACTGTGGTTGTGATGATGTCATCAGGCTTATGTAGCTTGGGGTGACGTGGGATCACCTGCGGGTGTGAGTTGGAAGCGTGCGTTAAGTGATTGGATGAGTTCAAGGTGAGTCTTGGCACGTTCAAGGACGAATGTTGGTTTTAAGAGGGGGAGAATGTAACGACCCGACCGGTTGTTTCGGGAATTTAAGCTCCATTTGGTGATGTAAGGTCATAAACAGCTCCACATTGTTCATATCGACCTGTGTACGTGGTTAGATTAAGTTGCCGGATAATCTGGAGTCGAATTGGGAGAGAAGTTTCAATTTTTGAAGCTTATGTGGAGAAAGTTGACAAGAGGTTTGACTTTTGAGTAAACGGCCTCGGAATGAGTTTTGGTTAATGTCAACAGCTTCGTATGATGATTTTGGACTTAGGCGTGCGTTCGGAATCGGATTTGGAGGTCCGTAGTGCAAATTGAGGTCATTTGGCGGAAGTTAGAATTTTGGTGATTCCGGCCGATAGGTGAAAATTTGATATCGGGCTCGGAATAAAATTCTGGGAGTGGCTGTAGGACCGTTGTGTCATTTGGGACTTGTCTGCAAATTTTCACGTCGTTCCGGGTTGATTTGATAGGTTTCAGCGAGTTTGGATATTTGAGGTTTTGAAAGTTATAAGTTTTATTTTTGGTTTGATTCGGTGATTCAGGCATTGTTTTGGTTATTACGAGGGTCCGACTGAGTTCGTGTGATGATATGTTACCTATTGGTGTAATTGGTTAAGGTCCCGAGGGGCTCGGGGTGATTTAAGATGGTTAGCGGGAAGTTTAAAGTTTGGAAAAGGCAGCTGGTGCTGCTTTTCTGATGTGGCCGCACCTGCGGATGGGGAACCGCAGGTGCGAGCTTCGCAGGTGCAGATCCTTAGGGCGCAGATGCGGTCCCTGCATGAGCGATCATTGGGCGCAGGTGTGGACTGGAGCGCAGGTGCGGTTAGAGTTTCGCACCTGCGATCGCGCAGGTGCGGAAGACCTGGCAGATTCATATAAGCGAGGGTTAGCCATTTTCTTAGTATTTTAAACTTTGAAATTCGGATTTGAGAGCAATCGTTGGGGATTTTCAAGATAATCGAATGGGTAAGTGTTCTTCCACCATAATTAATTATATCTCATGAATTAGTTCTTATTTTCATCATTTAATTCATGTTTTGGGTTGAAGAAACTTGGGTTTTTGAAAGAAAATTTCTAATTTGAAAATTCATGATTTGAATGATCTATTGACATCGGATTTGGATAAATTTAGTATGGGTGAACACGTATCGGAACAGGTAATCGAATTTTGTAAAATTTGTCGGGTTTCAAGGTGCGGGCCCGGGGGTTGACTTTTTGGTCGATTTTTTTTATAAATTATTAAAGATTGAAACTTTATCGTTTTGGATAGTCCCTTATATGTTTTTATGTGCATTTTGAAGTTGTATTAGTTGATTTGAGCCGTCCGGAGGCTTCCCGCCCGAGAAGTCCATTTTCGAGTACCGGTTGTCGTCTTTGAGGTAAGTATCTTGCCTAACCTTGTGTGAGGGAACAACCCCTTAGGATTTGAGTCTTCCATGTTGGTTGTAGCCCGTGTACGCGTGGTGACGAGTGCGTACTCGGACCTATTTGCAATTAGGTTGGCCTTTTAGGATTCTTAGGTTCCTATACCTCCTGCGTATGAAGTGGTAACTGTTATGGTTGAGTTCCTGACTGCTAGTTTCTTCTTCCTCTGTTGGATTAGATTTTTTTGACTTCGATTCGTCTTTGTTGATTATTTGATCTTAATTTGATTTAGCTGAATATTTTCCCTCTTCTACCATTATGCTAAAATTTCTTCATAAACTGCCTAATTAATTAGAATTAGTATCATCTAGACATATAATTGTTACCAGGAATTGGAATATATATAGGATTGGTGCCAAGCATGCCCTTGAGTTGTACATGATGATTACATGATTTGCCTTAAATATTACTCAGGTATATTTGACCATCACCCATATTGGCGGTATTCCCTTGGTACCTTCTATTGTTGAATATTTGCTTAAGCTGAGAACATTCCGTGAAGTAAATTATTAGGCGAGATTGGTTATAGCTGTTTTTCCTTGCCGGGATAATTGGTTCCTTATCTATTGATTTAAATATTGTGAACCGTTGCTATAATTGTTATATTTTCCCCTCGTTACATTGCTTCCTTGTGCTTGGGTTTTCCTTCAGTGGTTACTTTTGATGAGTGAGTTTCTGCCACTATTATGGTTTAAGTTCTAATGTTGAACTGATCGTCGTACTCTGCATTTTTGCCTTGCTGTTTGTGCTGTGCTCTGGTTGCTTTCTCTCTCCTGCGCTGCATTGCATATTTACAGTGGGACTACGGGCCGAGACCTGTGATCTTTCCCCTGCGCTGCATTGCATATTTACAGTGGGACTGCGGGCCGAGACATGTGATCTTTTCCCTGTGTTGCATTGCATATTTACAGTGGGACTGCGGGCCGAGACCTGTTATCTTTCCCCTGTATTTCATTGCATATTTACAGTGGGGCTGCGGGCTGGGACATGTCATCTTTCCCCTGTATTTCATAGCATATTTACAGTGGGACTGCGGGCCGAGACCTGTGATCTTTCCCCTGTATTTCATAGCATATTTACAGTGGACAGCGGGCTGAGACCTGTGATCTTTCCCCTGTACTGCATTGCATTGCATATTTACAGTGGGACTGCGGGCCGAGACCTGTGCTCTTTCCCCTGTACTGCATAGCATATTTACAGTGGGACTGCGGGCTGAGACTTGTGATCTTTCCCCTGTATTTCATAGCATATTTACAATGGGACTGCGGGCTGAGACTTGTGATCTTTCCCCTGTACTGCATTGCATTGCATATTTACATTGGGATTGCGGGCCGAGACCTGAGATCTTTCCCTCTGCACTGCGTTTTGACAAGTATACATATATACATATATACATATATTGAAATGTATAGCTGAAAGGCAATTATCTCCAATAAAAGTTATGTCCGAAGGACTTCTATTTTTAAAGTATATTTGAAAAGTAATTGTCTTGCGGGAAAATAATATTTGAATGAGCAGTATTTGGGAAAAAATATCTTAACAAATGATATTTGAAAAGCAGTATTTGAAAAAGTATATTTGTACATTTCATATTTTTAAGGAACTATGCTTAAATGTTTCCTCTTTACAAATATATATATATATATATATACATTCATAAAAAATTTGTTCAAGGAAGATTTCTCTTCCCTATTTTTAAATCAATTATCATCTTAAGGTTTTCAATACAAAAATCACGATTTAAAGGTTTTCACTCAAACTTTTGACAGCTTTACTGAGTTTATTTGATAAGGCCTGACGTGAATAAATTGATGCAGTGCTGAGTTGTCAACGCTCTATCGGGTTATGCTTTCCGATATTTGACTTGCGTTCCTTCTATTCTCTTTGCGCATATTTAATTATACGGTTCGTTGACCGTAATTGCTGAATACCTTTCCGTATTACCCTTTCGTACTGTTAACTTTATCGAATTTTTTTTAGATAAATATTATGTTTTCACCACTATTATAGATATGCCTTTTCACTTATTTGACCAGTGGGTATCTGGACTAGTCCTCGTCACTACTTCATCGAAGTTAGTCTTGATACTTACTGGGCACCGCTGTGGTGTGCTCATACCACTCTTCTGTGCATTTTTGTTTTGCACAGATCCAAGTATTGACTATTGCTAGCTGTGTGGATCTTTGCTGATGAGACTCAAGGTGAACCTGCTGCTGCGTTCGCAGGCTTCGGAGTCACCTTCTTGTATTTCAACTGTACTTATTATTTCTATACAGTTGTACTTAGATTTTTGTCAGAAGGATTCGTAGAGCTTATGACTTGTATTTACCGGGTTTTGGGAAATTGTAAATTTTGTCAAGATTCCATATCGAGACTGTTGATTTCTTTTATTATTGTTGTTGCTAAGTGAAATATTAGGCTTACCTAGTCCCTAAGACTAGGTGCCATCACGGTACCCAACAGAGGGAAATTTGGGTCGTGACAAAAACGTAATACGAGTTCTAATATTATCCAATCAATGAATCAAGAATAATGTATGAACTAATGAAGAGAAACTCAAAACTAATACTAACATCTAGCTACCCAGGGTTTGGAGTCACAATTCACGAACTACTAAAGAATACTACAAGTATTTTGCTGAAAGAAAATACATATGTCTGTTTTGGAAATAAGTAGAACAATAAATGAATAAATGGGAGAAGACTCCAGGAATCTGCGAACGCCAGCAGATCTACCTCGTGTATCCGTACGGACGATCGACTACTGCTTAAGAATCAACTCTGACCGGAACCTGGATCTGCACAAAAAGTGCAGAATGCAGTATCAGTACAACCGACCCTATGTACTGGTAAGTGCCGCTCTATGTACTGGTAAGTGCCGAGCCTAACCACGACGAAGTAGTGACGAGGCTACGGCGGAGCATTTATAATATAACATGTAAGCAGTGTATAATAAATAAATAAGGGAATACTAAACTAAATAAACAGTAACTTGCAACAATTAATAAAATAACTCAGCTAATCTCTTCCTGATTTCAGCTATAACCAATCCTTACGAAACTTTCCAATTTACAATTTAAATAACGGTAAAAGCAAGATATGGGAACAATAAAATAAAATGGTGGGTATTTCAGTTTCCATTTAAATAACCAGTAAAAACGTGAATATTCTCCCTTATTGCTCCTTGTTGCAGCGTGCAACCCGATCCCACCTGTCCACCCTTATTGCTCCTCCCTTTATATATATAATCCTTATTTCTCTTGTTGTGGCGTGCAACCCGATCCCACCTGTCCACCCTTATTGCTCCTCCATATATATATATATATATATATATAACCCTTATTTCTCTTGTTGTGGAGTGCAACCCGATCTCACCTGTCCACTCTTATTACTCCTTGTTGCGGCGTGCAACCCGTTCCCACCATAAAATCACATCTCATCATCTATAATAAAAGTTTCACAAAATATATCAAAGACTTTCACCGTATTTACGTCTCAACAATTGGAAACAGAATATATACTATTCAGAAGCTTCACCAATTATCATTACACCGTGAAATCAACCAAATTGTATCATAAAGTACTGCCAACCAGTTCAACCATTTTTGTACCACGATGAAACCAAGGGACAACTAATACTTTCAATTAAGAGAGACAATATCCAACAACCAAGTAAACATGGAAGCATCTATAATCATGAAAAATTAAGACATGGATAAACTAAATTGGAAAGGGGAAGGGTTCATGCTAAACAGATAATTTAGTGGTGGATAGATACTTGTCACCTCACCTATAGACCACACACATGCGATTTCACATAGCATTTACGTCGGAAATTCTTGGGGATGAACTTGTAGGTTGACAATCGCCTCTTCTTCAGAGTTTTGAAAATATGAAATAATGGCTTTTTGCCGTTTTTAATTCTGTCTTAATATTTTCCCAACTCTCAATCTCATTGTCATCCTTAAACGTGTGCCACCACATAAAAATCAAATTGAACTACATAAAATCTGCAAAACTCTGTAACTGACAGCTTATTATCCTCCTCGTCTTTGCTGCTTCCTTTTTGGTTGAAACTGATAAATACTACTACAATTGAAGAAACTATGAGTATATGAATGATGATGATAACTTTTGAGCCTTCTTGGAATATCAAGCGCCATTAGTTGCTACTGCTTTAGCTTGGTCTTCAATTCCTATTACGTCTTTTACTGTGATATTTATTACTACGTTTTATAGTACAAGTAGAATTCGAAGGCAGTATGTTTTCCCATCAATTGTAGAATTCCCCAATTGAAAACTTCAAATTAGTGCCATTTTAACACTAATATATGACTTAAGTATTATAATAACTTTGTACCGGGCTTCGGAACCAAAATACGGGCCCGATACCAACAAGTTCAAACATTAATTCATTTCTTTATTTCCCTTGAATTCAGTTTAAAAATTTTCATCAAAATTCATTTCTCGGGCTACGGACCTCGGAATCCGATTCCGGGCATACGCCCAAGTCCCATATTTTAGTACGGACCTCTCGGGACCGTCGGAACATGGGTCCGGGTCTGTTTACTCAAAACATTGACCAAAGTCAACTAAAAATCAACTTTAACTATTAAAAATTATTATTACATATATTTTCACATAAAGGCTTTAAGGATTCAGGCTCGGAATGCGCACGCAAATCGAGATAAATAAAATTAATCTTTTTAGGGCTAATGAGTCCGGAATGGAGTCTTAATTCATAAGATGACTCTTTTGGGTCATCACAATCTACACCTCTTAAACAAACTTTCTTCCTCGAACGGACATAAAAAAGTACCTGAACTGGCGAACAAGTGAGGATATCTTCTCCGCATGTCCGACTCGGACTCCCAAGTAGCTGCCTCAACAAGCTGACCTCTTCATTTCACTCGGACTGAAGGGTAACTCTTTTACGTCAACTGACGAACCTGCTGGTCTAGAATGGCTACCGGCTCCTCCTCATAAGTCAAATCCTTGTCTAATTGGACAGAGCTGAAATCTATCACGTGGGACGGGTCACCGCGATATTTTCGGAGCATAGACACATGGAATACCGGATGAACTGAGGATAACCCTGGAGGAAACACAAGTCTGTAAGCTACCTCCCCCACTCTCTCGAGAATCTCAAATGACCCGATATACCTAGGGCTTAACGTGCCTTCTTCCCAAATCTCATAACACCCTTCATGGGTGATACCCGAAGTAATACCCTTTATCCAACCATGAATGCCACATTACAAACTTTACGGTCGGCATAACTCTTTTGCCTAGACTGGGCTGTACGAAGTTGATCCTGTATAATATTGACCTTGTCCAAGGACTTCTGAACTAAGTCTGTACCCAATAACCGAACCTCTCCCAGCTCAAACCATCCAACTGGTATTCTGCAACATCTACCATATAATGCCTCGTAGGGAGCCATCTGAATGCTCGACTGGTATATATTATTGTAGGCAAACACCGCTAACGGCAAGAACTGATCCCAAGAATCTCCAAAGTCAATAACAAAGGCGCGAAGCATATCCTCCAAGATCTGAATAGTACTCTCGAACTGCCCATCCGTCTGAGGACAGAATGTTGTGCTTAACTCAACCCGTGTACCCAACTCACGCTGAACTGCCCTCCAACGTTCGAGGTAAATTGCGTACCTCGATCAGAAGTGATAGACACTGGCACACCGTGAAGATGAACGATCTCCCGATTGTATATGTATGCTAATCGCTCCGAGGTATAAGTACTTGCCACTGGAATGAAATGTGCTGATTTAGTTAGCCTATCCACAATACCCCAAACGGCGTCGAACTTCCTCTGAGTCCTTGGGAGTCCAACAATGAAGCCCATAGTGATACGCTCCCACTCTCACTCAGGAATCTCTATCTGCTGAAGCAAACCACCAGGTCTTTGATGCTCATACTTCACCTGTTGAAAATTCAAGCAACGAGCCACATAAGCAACAATATCCTTTTTCATCCTTCGCTACCAATAATGTTGTCGTAGGTCTTGGTACATCTTGGAAGCACCCAGGTGAATAGAACACTTAGAACTGTGAGCTTCCTCAAGGATCAACTCACGAAGCCCATCTACATTAGGCACACACACTCTACCCTGCATTCTCAAAACACCGTCATCACCAACTATAACCTGCTTGGCACCACCATGCCGAACTGTGTCCCTAAGGACCATCAAGTGAGGGTCATCATACTACTGATCTCTGATACGCTAAAATAAAGAAGACCGAGCAACTGTACAAGATAAAGCACGGCTGGGGGAAATATCCAACCTCACAAACAGATTAGCCAAGGTCTGAATGTCTGAAGCTAACGGTCTCTCACTGACTGGAATGAACGCCAGGCTGCCCATACTCACCGCCTTCCTATTAAATGCATCGGCCACCACATTGGCCTTCCCCGGATGATACAATATAGTGATGTCATAATATATCAATAACTCTAACCATCTCCTCCGCCTCAAATTAAGATCCTTTTCCTTAAACAAGTACTGAAGACTGCGATGATCCGTGAAAACCTCACACGACACACCATAAATGTAGTGCCTCCAAATCTTCAATGCGTGAACAATGGCTACCAACTCTAAGTCATGGACATGATAATTCTTCTCATTGACTTTCAACTGCCGAGACGCATATGCAATCACCCTTCCCTCCTGCATCAATACCGCTCCAAGCCCAACACAGGAGGCATCACAATATACCGTGAAAGATCCTGAACCTGATGGTAACACCAACATCGGTGCTGAAGTCAAGGCTGTCTTGAGCTTCTGAAATCTCGCCTCACACTCGTTCGACCATTTGAATGGAACACCCTTTTTGTAAAACATGATCTTAATAGTTGTTCATAATCAATTACAGAATCATCAAATAACTTCACGTTAACAATAATATCCTATCAAACCTTCACAATACTGATAATGAGATGCGATGCATGAAGAGCTCATAATTTTTTACCCGAATTAACGTGCCTCATTTAATGCCACATGGGCGGGAACCTACCTCGTAGGTTAAAGCTCAATAATTATAACACGAATTTGTAAATTATGCACAGATAATTTTATACAAAAAATTTTCAAATAAACTTAACAGGCATGACTCCCTATTAGTGCTATAGTACAAATTTTAATTTCACAGGGGAGAATTTAAACACAAGAATTTTCATCACAAGGATCTCGTCTTTATATAACTTCAACCGCGAATCGTAGCCCGATTTAAACATACCAAATCATATTAAAATGCGAGGATTTTTCCCTCAGTTCTGAATCACAAGTAATCTGCACGTCGTACCAATGGAAACACTCCATTTACTTCTTTTAAATATTTTCCGTTAAACAAAATTACAACATGTAATGTAGACATAACTATCTCCATAGAATCTCCCAATACAAGTATTCACATAAGTAGATTTCAGGGTTACGAAGCTCACCCATGAGTGGAGGATATTAGGAGGACTTTCCTAGATACTCGTATCCTAATCAAGTTAAGGAAATTGTCACTTTATACTAACTAGAGATTGTACTTGTAATGACACCATCTGGTGTAGCGACCTCAACCACACCATAGAAAATATGTCAACAGGCTGGGTCTCCACCTTTGGGAGTCTGACCTCGAGACCTCTTAGTCTCCTTAGCTTCCTCCTTTCCTCATCTCGGACACACTCTAACATCTAGGAAATTTCTACTACTAGCCGAAATGAAATATCAACCTGCCTGAGTCGTACAAAATTTTACGATCATAATTGAGTCCTTTAATGAGTCTGTGGACTCGCTCTCTCTCGCTATATGAACCGAAGTAGGAGTATGACGAGCTAACTTATCGAACCTGATGGCATATTCTGAGACCGTCATGGTGACCTGATGCAACCGTTCAAACCCTATGTGCCAGGCATTATGGAGAGTCCGAGAAACAAACTCTTTCAAAAGAATTTATGAGAACTGAGCCAAGTAGTTGGTGTTGCAATGGATGGTCGTCCTCCTCGTAGGCTTGCCACAAACATCGGTGGCCAATTTCTTCTTTTACTATGTTGACTCAACACTGTTGAGCTACCCCATTTATTCATATACTCTTCGTTATTCTTTGGGGTAACTCTTATCCTTATTGATGCACAATGATCACAAAAGTAGAGCTCTATATAGATAAATCTTGGCACGAACCACATAGTCTAGAATCTCGTCAACCATTGTACTCCCTCTAAAGCACCCCAAAACTCCGCAACCGTGACTTCCACGCTGAGTATACCTTCTGTAGATTTAAAGTCGTTTATATAACTCCTTTGGTACTGAGGTATAGGGTTATTAAGGAGGCAGACATACTGCAAGTCCTAGCTTTATCTCCTGCAAAATCTCAGGTCTTATACATTCCAGGCCAAAACCTATATAACACATGACCCCGCAATCTATTCCTTGACAGTGGGCTTCCCCATTTGGCACGAAGTCATAGGTCACAACGTTTGATAATCCACGATGTTAAGCTTCACAGCTCATATAATTCAACCCCATTTCTTTTAACTATTCCCATATTCTGCAATACTTCATAGGAGCGGTCAAGAAAATCGTGTGGGTCCTCAAAAGATGTACCACTGAAATGGAGTGGGAATGGTTTGGTAAACTTTCCCAACCTCAATAAACGGACTAGTGCGTTTTGCAACACTGGAGTAGCTATGAATCCTTCTGGAACCTAAACTGGTCCAACATGTACCGACTGAGCTAGAACCTCCGCTTCTAGATCCATTTTTGAGGCTCTACCATATGTGCTGATGTTCGAGCTCTAGATTGAGCTCTGCCTCTTTCCCTAATTATAGATGTCATTGGGGCTCCCTTTCTTGTCCGGTTGTAGACGCATTGCGTGTTGTCGATATTTGCGAGAGAACAAGAATAGATGAGTTCAATCATCAATGATAAAATAATTTCGCACAATAGAGTAGAACAGAAGTGAAATTGTTCCTAACTTTATAGCCTCTGAGAGATAAGTACAGACGTCTCCGTAACAATACTTCAGACTCAATTAAGCTTGTTCGTGAATTGTGAGACCTAGGCAACCTAGTTCTCTAATACCAACTTGTCACGACCCAAATTTCTAACCCACGGGATCGTGATGGATCCTAACAACACACTTGCTAGGCAAGCCAATGTTAAAGGGTTCAACATTTAAAACAATTAAAATATAATACGAGATCTAATATTATCCAATAAATGAATCAAGTATAATGTATGAACTAATGAAGAGAAACTCGAAACTAATACTAACATCTAGCTACCCAGGGTCTGGAGTCATAATTCACGAACTACTAAAGAATACTACAAGTATTAAGCTGAAAGAAAATACATATGTCTGTTTTGGAAATAAGTAAAACAGTAAATGAATAAATGGAAGAAGACTTCAGGAATCTGCGGATGCCAGCAAATCTACCTCGTGTCTCCGTATGGATGATCAACAAATGCTCAAGAATCAACTTTGACCGAAACCTAGATATGCACAAGAAGTGCAGAGTGCAGTATCAGTACAACCGACCCCAAGTACTGGTAAGTGCCGAGCCTAACCTCGACGAAGTAGTGACGAGGCTACGGCGGGACATTTATAATATAACCTATAAGTATTGTATAATAAAGCAAGAAGGGAATACTAAACTAAATAAATAGTAACTTGCAACAATTAATAAAATAACTCAGCTAATCTCTTCCTGATCTCAGTTATAACCAATCCTTACTAAACTTTCCAATTTGCAATTTAAATAACGGTAAAAGCAAGATATGGGAACAATAAAATAAAATGGTGGTTATTTAAGTTTCCATTTAAATAACCAGTAAAAGCATGAATATTATCCCTTATTTCTCCTTGTTGCGGCGTGCAACCCGATCCCACCTGTCCACCCTTATTGCTCCTCCCTATATATATATCATCCTTGATGTTTTATACGTCAATACCATACAAGAGAGGGGGGATGATTTGTGTGGTGTCCAATTTTCGAGTGTAGTCTCTATAGAAGAACTGGTTCTTCTTGGTGTTCCAACTTCTACAGTTTGCGGAAAAGTAATTGCAGAATTTAAAGAACACAACAATATTACGTGGAAAACACCTGGCTCAAAAGGTAAAAAAACCACGACCTACTTCCCAGTAGGATTTTCCCAAACTCTTCACTATGTCAATGAGCCAAACAACATTTATAAAATAAACTCTTTTGTAAACCTAAGGACTAATTCTAATCCCTTTGTGGCAAACTAGCCTCTAGCTAATTGCGACAAACTTCAAGTTAACTCTAACTTGAACAGTGTGTACCTATTACATATGCTTCTAGATAAGCTGAAAGATACAATATGTAATCACCTACTACAACCAACTATACTCAAAAGATAACAAATGGAACTGGTTCTTCTAGCTGGTTCAAGTAGCTTTTATGTCGCACAAGGATTATGCTTGCAAAATTGCTTTGATAATTTTTCTTTCAGTTCTTGTTTCACTTCTGTGTTGAGATGTTGTTGTTCAGTTATAATGCATTTCTTCCTTGGTGGAAGAGTTTGTGTTTATCTCAACTTTCTTGATCTTGATTCTGTCCTACCTGAAATCGAACTCCATGTTCTTATCAATTGGCAACCTTTTCGCTTAGGAGATAACCTCTTAGTTCACAGATAATGTTTATCTCTTGTGCATGGACGCTTCTCGTGCCAATGGGTCTGTTTGACTATGTTTGCCCTGATGGACCTGGTTCAACTGGGTTGGGATTTGTCAATCTTCAAAATCATGCAGTGACTTGATTCAACAAATTCCCTCTTTTTGATGATGACAAACTATGTGCTTAACCCTGTACATACTTCAATCCAACATAGACATTTTTTATTGATTTAAGCATTCATCATAGAGAGACCAGGTTCATTAGGTTATAAATATCACAAAATTCTTTGAAAATTTGAAAAACACATATCTTCCCTCTTTTGGCATCATTGAAAAGTTGAAAAATGATAAACTTACCAGATTTGTTAACAATTACTCATGGCCATTGAGGCAACTGCAGGTGCAAAGCATGGATTAATCATCAAAAGAAACCAACAAATGTAAGCTATATAAGAAACTGAGAAAGAATCAATAACCAAAAAGCAAAATTCATTTATTGGATAACTGATCAAGCACCATACACAAAAAAGAAATAAGGACAGTCGCAACCATGAGCAAAACAGAAAATAAAAACAGAACAAGATAAGACAATCCCAAACTGGGTCATAGAGGGGTTTTTTTTTGAGGCACTGGACTCCTAAGGTTAGGAAGGGGCAGAGGTTGTGGTCTTGGCTTGAAGAAGGGAGAGCATTTGATGAAGAACATCCTCATTCTTCTCCTTTTCTTTGGCTAATTCAACTTTGAGAGCATCCCGCTCAGCTTCAACCTCTGTAAGGCGAGATTTCAAATGAAGATCTTTGCATCCTTTATCTCACCTTCTTACACAAGCGTCCTGACCTTGATATTAACAGGCAGTTTCCTGGATGAACCAGGTTCATCCTCAGGAATATTCCCAATATAGTCACAGGTCAGCAGTGTGTTCTTCCTAAAATAGTCCTTAGCAATTACCATTTCAGCCTTCTACACTGGAACCTTGAAATAAGCAAGCACAACAGTCAGGATAAACACATAAGGTATAGCGTGTGCCTTGGTTCCATTCATAACCCTGTCCAAGAGCTGGTTGATGAAGGCAGACCAATTGATCTGTTTATCCCTATACAAGCATTCCATAAGTGTGAGATCCATGTAGCTGGAAATGTCCTTTCGCTCTTGCCTAGGCAGTAGAAATTTGATCACACACTCAGAGAACAGTTTGTGTTGAGGCCTCATCTCACTCTTAAACACTGCCCTAGGCTCAAGTTCTTGCTCATTCTCACAGAAAAACCTGGTGATTTGAAGAGCTGAGGGCAAACCATCCAGATTAGGCCACATTTGCCTTGTGTAATCATCATAACCCTCAGAAGGGATATGCATTATTTCCCCCAACTCCTTTGCATCAAACGAAATCTCAACTCCTTGAACCTTGGAGGATACCCAGCCATCTTTGACAACTGTGTTGGCCATAAATTCAACTAACTCATTCCTAGCCAGCCTTCCCTCAAGGTGAAGAACCATGTCCTTCCACCATTGCACATCCAAGGTATCCATCAGGAAAATCATCCCTGATTCCTCAAGGTCTCTAAACAGCTTCCCCTTCAAGATAGTATGCTTTCCAAGCATTGTGAGTTTGTCAGTCTCCTCACCAGACACTTTCACTTCTTCTCCATTCCTCATCATCAACAATCTTTACTTTCTTTGACTCAAACCTGGTCCTTTTCGCAACTGTTGAGGGTGTGGCAGACACAAATGCTGACTTCTTGGAAGAAGCCTTAACTTTCTTGGGTTTTGGTGTCTCAACCTCAACTTGTGCTGGTTGCTCCTCCTGATGGACCAGGTCCATCTCATCGTCATCAACATGAACTGCCTCAACGGGCTCTCCAACTTTTTCCTTTCCCTTGGCAAGCTTCTTCTTCTTCTTTCTCTCTCCCAGAGCTTTTTCCAATTCTTCTTCTCCTTGCCTAACAGTGCTTCTAGTAGCACGACTCTTTGGGGCAGGAGCATCAGCAGAAGATGAAGCTTTCCTCTTCTTGGTTGGAACAGGGGTAGTAGCTTTCTTGGATTTTGGAGTTCTCTTCTTTTGGGGATTGTAGGACTCCCCCAACGTTTTCATCAACTCAGCCAACGTTTCCTCAATAGATGAACCAGGTTCATCTACTGCTTGTTGTAGACTTTCCAGACCTGCTGCTGCTTCCCCAGAATTTCTTCCCCCTAAAGCTTTGACTCCTTCCTCAACAATCACAGGAGCGGGGCCACAAATAGCCAGAGTGGCACCTTCCTTCCCAGAACCCCTTTCTGAACTCCCTTCTCCCTCTCTCTCAATGTTTATATTTTTCCCAATTTTTCTTTGCCTATCCGGTACCTCTACATCCACTATCGACCCAATCAAGATATACCTATTTTCAGCCATTTCAGTTGCAGACCCAACTTCAAGATTTCCCTTTTCAGTGTCAGATGAACCTGGTGCTTCATCCTCATTTGCAGATTTGAAGGACTCACTAGAAGATTCAGAGTCTTGGTCCTTGCTGGCTTGAAGTTTCTCCTTTAATGTTATGGCAAGAGAACCAGATGCAACTATTTTCCTGGCCAACATTTTTACTCTACGTTTTCTGGGGTATGGAGTGGGGCTAGGTGTAACGGCTGGGACTGATTGGGGTGAGGGAGTGGGTTCAGGGATAGGTTCAGGAACTGGAGGGTTTTGAGGGGTTGAAGACCTAGTGGGAGAGTGTGAGTTGTGTACATGCGCGACATGGGGAACTTGATTGCTGGATCCAAGAAGACCAAGCATGGAGATGGTCCTTCTGGAGACAAGTAGATTAGGAAACAATGTCTTTATTTATTTCTAGATACGATTAGATTTTGATTGTAATAAGGCAAATGCCATTAGTGACTTTTCTCATTATTGTCGTTTTAGTAAGGATTTAGTTCATTTCTGCATTAGTGAAATGACATAATTATTGGCATCAATTTTCTCCAAACCTATGTGTCGCTTAGTCCTACCTCGGGCACAACGAGATCCCTCAACTTAGGACGCAAATTTATTACATACATGTTAAATATCGCAAACATTCCTTTAATACTCCTTACTGACTCAGTTACCTTTTTTGTTTTTCTTTTATTTTGTTTATTCCCATTCCCCAAGGTTGTTTCGTGCATACTGGCATCGTTGCCATATCATACCCGATCCAGAGGTCCTCCACCTTCTCCTTTACCAAGTGATCCCAAGAACAAAGGAAAAGCCAAAATGCATGATATGAGCGGTATTAGGAAAGACAATGCTTACCATGCAGAGAATATTGAAACTTCAGATGGTCAGAGTACTCCGGCACAGAATGATTTGGCCTTACGTCTGGAACAGAAAATATTGGAGCTACAAGGGGAGCTTGAGCAGGTTCGGAACTTGGCAAACCTTTCCCTCTCCCTAAATGTTCCTGACATTAACCAACAAAACACAAACGCCCAAAACTCGGCACCTCCCCAAAACACACAAAACAAAAATCCACAAAATCCTCTTGCGCCTCATAATTACGCCACACCTATTTAAAACAATAATCCTCCACCAGTACCTACCCCTCCACAACACCATCACCATCCAACTCAGTATCCACAAACCACCACTTACCACATTCCTCAAAACGCACCATAACCTACCCCTGATCCCCAAAACTCAACCAACGGCCACCACTATGCCCAAATTCCTGGAATCCGTTAAAGTAATCCCATATACTTTGAAAACTTACCCCACACACCACAACAGACCCTATACGTACCTGAATCCGCCGAGAAGGACCTACTCATCAAGAACATGGCGGAAGAACTCAAGAAACTTACTGGCAGAGTTCAAAGTGTCGAAGGGGGTAAAGACGTTGAGGGTTTGAATTATGAAGATTTGTGTATTCAGCCAGATGTAGAACTGCTAGAGGGTTACAAACCTCCTAAGTTCGAAATGTTTGACGGGACTGGCGTTCCGAAGGTGTACTTGAGAACGTATTGTGACAAGTTTGTAGGGGTTGGCAAGGATGAAAGAATCCATATGAATCTGTTCATGAGGAGCCTCATTGGAGATGCCCTATCTTTGTACATCAGTCAAAATCCAACGAAATAGGTTAATTGGGTGAGCATGGTGTCGGATTTCATGGATCGATTCAGGTTAACACAGAAAACGCACCAAACATTTTCTATATTCAGAATCTCAAGAAGAAGCCACCGGAAACTTTTCGCGAGTATTCTACTCGGTGGAGATCTGAAGCTGCAAAATTAAGGCTAGCATTGGAAGAAGAACAGATGAATAATTTCTTCGTCAGAGCTCAGGATCTGCAATACTCCGAAAGACTAATTGTTATTGAAAACGATAAATTTTCTAACATCATCAAGTTGGGAGAAAGAATAGAAGAAGGGATCAAAAGTTGAATTGTGACCAATTTTGAAGCACTACAAGCCACAAATAAAACCTTACAGTCAGGAGGTATCTCCAAGAAGAAAAAGGTAGGTGCAGTGGTGGTAGCCCAATGTCCAAAATCTCCTCTTACATACCAAACACCCCCACCCACATATCAAACTTCACCTCCTAGGTACCAACAACCTACCATTCTTATTAACACCCAACCAACATACTACCATTCACACCCAGCCCGCCAAAACTACTAAAAACCTAGACCGAATTTGGACCGCAGACCACCCATACAATACATTCCAATTGCCCGAACCCATAGACCAATTGTACGAGAGATTGAAGTCTATCAGTTATGTCACTCCCATTCCTGCTGTTGCTATGGAAAACTCCTCCTAGTGGATTAATCTAAATAAAATAGGTTCCTTTCACTCAAGAATGGAGGGTCATACTATTGATGAATGTCGTACTTTGAAGGATAAGATTTTGACATTAATTGACACCAAAGTCATACAGGCAAAGGCGGCTACACCCAATGTCCGTAACAATCCTCTCCCGGATCACAGGGGTGAAGAGGTAAACGTGATAGAGACCAATGAAGAATGGGACTCTGAAGGGTCAATTGGATTCATTCGGGAGGGGGATAATCCTAAAAAATCTCCAGTCACTCTCACACCTATCGTGGTACAAACTCAGGCACGGATTGAGGTTGAGGTAGTCGCACCAACTCCGTTTGAGATTGAAGTGAAAACACCCTTCACTATGATGGTAGAACCTACGCCATCTTTTAGTCTAATGTTATACATTGGGATTATGTTGTTGAATCAAGAAGGAAAGGAAAGGTAAAAATGGAAGAAACAGGTGCAACGTAAGGCATGACCAGAACTGGTAGGGTTTATTCACCCGAGCATTTGGGAGGAACAAGAAAAGAAGTCGCTTCTAAGCGGCCTGTCATTGAGACTAGCCTAGGTGATATTTGGAGAAAGGTGCATGCGAGAGAATATTATATGGTTGATCATGTAAACAAAACCCTGCTCAAATATCCATTTTATCGTTGTTGCAAAACTCTGAGACGCATAGGAATGCCTTGATAAAGGTATTGAATGAAGCCTATGTACCTAATAACATCACCAATGCAGAGATGGCCAACATGGTGGGGCAAGTGTTGGGAAGCCACAAGATCACTTTTCATAAGACGAGCTGCCACCGGAAGGATTAAGTCACAATAGGGCACTGCATATCACAGTTCAGTTTGAGGACAAATTCATTGCCAGAGTCTTGATAGATGGGGGTTCGAGTCTCAACATTTGTCCACTAACTACTTTGAAAGGTTGGGTAAAGGTCCGCACGGGATACGAGCAGGGAGTATGAATGTGAAAGCATTTGATGGGTCCCAAAGGGACACAATTGGGGAGACCAACCTCAGCCTACAGATGGGCCCGACTTCGTTTGATGTTGAGTTTCAAGTGTTGGATATATTTGGTACATACAATCTGTTGTTGGGACGACCTTGGATACATGTCGCTGGGGACGTATCTTCTACTCTACATCAGGCCGTGAAAATCGAGTGGAACCATCAGGAAGTAACTATCCATGGGGACGGAAGTAATCCCATAAACACCAATCAAACTGTTTTGGTCGTCGAGAATAGAAGGAAGTTGGGTGGACAAACATACCATCGCATCGAGCGTGTCAATGCAATTGAGAAAGACAAATGGTGGAACAATAAGATAGAAAGCATATTGGCATGGTCAGGGTATGAACCTGGAAAGGGTCTCGGCAAGAATCTTCAGGGGATCACCAAACCGATACAGCTAAAGCGTCACGACACAACTTTTGGGCTCAGGTATGAATACAACTGGCACGAGTAACAAAATTGGTCGCCACCATGGTGTGGTCCTTATTATCCTCTAGAGAAAATAATACCAAATTTTAGCCAGTCATTTCACCAAGCCGACATGATGTGGGGGTCTGAAGAAGATGAAGTTCTAGTTGGCATAAGGAATATGTTCCTGGATGATGAAGACATGGATTGCAGTGCGATAGTTGAAGAGGAGAAGGAGGAGGAAGGCCTTATTATTCAGACAATGGAAAAGAGAGATGTTCTCAAGAATTAGACTGTTGCACCATGAAGGGCCCGTCAAATTCCTGGGCAGCCTGGCAATTAGTATCATTTATTTTTTAAAGCAATTTTATGAGAATTTAAGACATTTTCAGTATTTTGTTTTTAAACGTTTTCGTTTTGAAATAATTGCTCGAATCATTGAACTGCATTTGTTGACATTTATCAATGGATTGCTGTTTTTTAGTATTTATTATTATCCTTTACATTTTCTCTCTACAACGTTATTATTACTTATCCCGATGAACCTACGACTGTGACATATAATGAGACAACACAACATAAGGATAGTGATTCAAAGGATCTTGAAGAGGATATAATACCCGATGAAATTGTCAAAGAAGTAGAAAATTTTGAAAATAAGCCTAAGTCCAATTTGGATGAGACTGAAATAGTTAATTTGGGAAACTCTGAAACAGTCAAGGAAACTCGTGTAAGCATTCACCTATCACCATCGGAGAAAGAAGAATACATCCAGTTTATGAAAGAGTACGAGGATATTCTTGCATGGTCCTAGCATGATATGACCGGTTTGAGCAAGTCCATGGTGGCTCATAAACTACCGACCAACCCTATGTGTCTGCCTGTAAAGCAGAAGCTCAGAAAGTTCAAGCCAGATATGAGAAGAGGAAGTCACCAAGCAGATCAAAGTCAAGGTTCTCAGAGTGGTTGAATATCCAACCTGGTTGGCCAACATCGTGTCAGTTCCGAAGAAGGATGGGAAAGTCAGAGCATGTGTCGACTATCAGGACTTACACAGAGCAAGTCCCAAAGATGATTTCCCGTTATCCAATATACACATACTGATCGACAATTGTGCCAAACATGAACTCCAGTCTTTTATGGAATTCTTCCTGGGATATCATCAGATCTGGATGGATGAAGAGGATGCCGAAAAGATAGCCTTTATTACACCATTGGGAGTGTATTGCTACAAAATGATGTCGTTTGGTCTGAAGAATGCTGGAGCCACTTATATGAGAGCCATGATAACCATTTTCCATGACATGATACACAAGGATATAGAGGTGTATGTGGACGAAGTCATCATCAAATCTAAAAAGGGTACATATCACATAACAGATTTGAGGAAATTCTTTGATCAACTTCGAAGGTACAATCTGAAATTGAATCCCGCAAAATGTTCCTTCGGAGTCCCTGCTGGAAAATTTGTAGGATTCATCGCTAGCCTCTGAGGAATTGAGCTAGTCCCATCAAAGGTCAAGGCTATCCAAGATTTGCAGCCTCCGAAGAACAATAAAGATGTGATGAGTTTCATAGGGCGTCTCAATTACATCCGTCATTTCATAGCAAAATCAATTGTGATCTGTGAACCAATTTTCAAAATGTTGAAGAAAGACGTTGCAACAAGTTGGATTGAAGAATGTCATAAGGCCTTTGACACGATCAAGGAATATTTTTCCATGTCACCGGTCCTGGTCCCACTGAAATCTAGGAGACCTCTGTTACTCTATTTATCTGTACTAGATGGGGCTTTCGGCTGCGTCTTAGGACAACACGATGATACATGAAGAAAGGAGAAGGCCATATACTATCTAAGTAAGAAGTTCACACCCTACAAAGCGCGATATTCTGTGTTGGAACGCACCCGCTGTGCTTTAATGCGGTATGTCATGATCAACTTTACCAAAACAGAATGTCCAGATTTAATGCGGAAGACAAACATGCCGAAATTTATGGACCACACATGAATGGATTTGTCTTAGCTAAGAAGATATTTAGAGCAGGATATTTTTGGATGACTATGGAACCATACTGTATCAGGTATGTCCAAAAGTGTCATCATTGCCAAGTACATGCTGATATGATACGAGTGCCACCAATGAACTCAATGCAACAAGTGCACCTTGGTCTTTCTCCGCTTGGGGGATGGATGTCATCGGTTCAATTGAACCCGCCACGTTAAATGGGCACAGGTTCATTCTAGTGGCCATAGATTATTTCACAAAATGGGTTGAAGCCGCATCTTACAAGGTTGTAACTAAGAAGGTCGTCGCATATTTCGTTAGGTATCATTTTGTTTCTCGATTCGGGGTTTCGGAATCAATCATTACCAACAACGCCGCCAACCTTAAAAGCGATTTAATGAGATCCATTTGTGAAACCTTCAACATCAAGCATAAGAATTCCACAACATACATGATGTAAATGAATGGAGCTATGGAAGCCGCCAACAAGAGCATCAAGAAGATATTAAGGAAGATGGTAGATAATCACAAACAATGGCACGAGAAATTACCATTTGCCTTACTGGGATATCGTACCACGGTTCGCACATCAACTGGGGAAACTCTCTATTTACTGGTCTACGGTACTTAAGTCTTCATTCCCGCCGAAGTAGAAATCCCTTCTTTGAGAATCATACAAGAGGCTAAACGCAGTGGTGCAGAATGGATATGAAGTCGCTATGAACAACTGGATCTCATTGATGGGAAACGAATGAATGCGGTATGCCACGGTCAACTTTACCAAAACAGAATGTCCAGAGCTTTCAACAAAAAGGTCAGGCCTAAACAATTCGCACTGGGGCAGTTGGTGCTAAAGCGGATCTTCCCGCATCAAGATGAAGTCGAAGGGAAATTTTCACCCAATTGTCAAGGGCCCTACATAGTTCACAGAGTACTAACAGGAGGAGCGCTCATACTTGCAGAAATGGACGGAGAAATTTGGTCAAAACCTATCAACTCAGACGTAGTCAAAAGGTATTATGTTTAGATTGTTTACAGTTCTTCATCTGATGTAACTGAACTACGCTTGACCTGATTCTTGTTTAAGAGGGGATATGTAGGAAGCATTGTGGGTTCGGTCACATCTCAATAAAATCGTCATTTTTTCCATAGTTAGAAACTGGGACAGAATTTTGAGGAGTCCAGCCAACTTCGTCATATGCAGAAGAATCAAAGAATTGCTTTTAAACTGGGCTAGAAATTTTAGGAGGACCCTCAAAATTATAAAGCAAGGAAGTCATAATGTCTCTAAAAAGTGTCATAGTCATTGGTCCATCTAAATTACTTGATATTGCATACTACTATATTTCAAAGAACTACATTCATCAAATGCACACATATTTTATTCGAAAATTTTATTTTTATAAACAGCCAGATACTGCCCAGTGTAACTCAAACAGGATCTCAAGACAGGAGCAAAGGCAAAGTGAGAAGGCGAAAGCACGGACCGACCTCCCCCATAAAACTCATAATTTTTCTTTGGATGCAGGCACAATAAGATAATAATATCTGCAGACACATCATGTCACTACCTTCAAGATAGCAAATTATCCATCCCAAACATCTCCAGCTAAGAAATACTCTACTTTCTCACTACCACTCATCGTTTTCTTGCATAAGGCTAAGCACTTCCTCCGTCATTACATAATTATAAGAACTGCCTTTCTTGCATGAGGCTAAGCCCTGCCTCCTTAACTGCATAAGGCTAAGCACTGCCTTTTTTTTCATGAGACTAAGCATTGTCTCCTATTTGCATGAGGCTAAGCACTGCCTCCTTAACTGCATAAGGCTAAACACTACCTTTCTTTGCATCAGACTAAGCATTGTCTCCTATTTGCATGAGGCTAAGAACTGCCTCCTTAACTGCATAAGGCTAAGAACTGCCTTTATTTGCATAAGTCTAAGAACTGCCTTCTTAACTGTATAAGGCTAAGCACTGCCTTTCTTTGCATGAGACTAAGCATTGTCTCCTATTTGCACGAGGCTAAGCACTGTCTCCTTAACTGCATAAGGCTAAGCACTGCCTTTCTTTGCATGAGACTAAGCATTGTATCCTATTTGCATGAGGCTAATCCTTACCTCCTTAACTGCATAAGGTTAAGTACTGCCTTTCCTTGCATCGAGACTAAGCATTATCTCCTCTTCTTGCATGAGGCTAAGCATTGCCTCACTAGTTTCATAAGGCTAAGCACTTCCTTTCTTTGCATCGATACTAAGTATCATCTCCTCTTCTTTCATTAGGCTAAGCATCGCCTCCTCAATTTCCTAAGGCTAAGCATCAGCTTGTCCTTACATAAGACCAAATGTTATCCCCATTACTCTATTTAAAACCTAGAACCATCTTCTATTTGCCTGGAACTAAGCATTGCCTAAGCTCTATCTTGTTTTACTTCACATACGACCAAGCATCATATCTTTACATCTCATGAAACATTTCCATTTTGTCCAAAGGTGTCATAGTCCGAAGGCATCATCCTCATAGACGGAAGACACCATTCCATGGCTTGACGATCTCTCAATATTGCACATCATTATTCAAAGGCGTCATGGTTCAGAGGCACCATTTTCATGGCCCGAGGACGTCATTTCATGGTATGTGAATCCCTTATCACATGATTCATGGCCCTGGACATCATGGTCTAAGGACATCATCCTCACTGTTTAAAGACAACTTCCATGGTCCAAAGGGAATTTGCATCATGTTTAAATTCTCACCATAATCTTTATACTCGCATGCATTGTGTTTTAAGTTATGCAGGTAACACAAGGAGTAGCTGTGCTCTCAATAGGAGCAATCTTTGCTCCGGTTTCCGTTCACAACGTTCACATCCTGAAGTTATTTCAAATGTGATCAATAACCATTGTTTACCCACTTTTACTCGATAACCGTTCAGATACTCGTTTTGAGATACATCCATAATGTTTCAGATTCACATTCACGACTTCGCATAAATTCATCTGATACTGTCCTACCCTAAAAGAACCCTTTTCAAAACATACGACCATTCCTATAACAACTCCATATTTCGTTCACCGTTGGATCCAAAACTACACACGGCCTGATTCCCGTAACACCAGGGATATGTAGGCAACTCAGGAACCAGGGTTCGGCCCCATTTTGTCAAATCACATCATCCCTCACTCAATTCGGACAAAATTGGTCATCATTTTCTTTATTCGACAACTCTTTCATCATTCCCAGGTAAAGAGGACAACTGTTGATACCCAATTTTGCCCTCATATTTTTTCAATATATATATATAACTTACAAAATAGAATTTTTGCATCATTATTTAGTTTCAAATCTATATAAGCATTTTCTATAACTTTCCATAATTTTTAGAGCTTTTTCTTGCATTTAAATTATATAAATATTTAGTAATTATCCCTTTAAATTATTGGGTGATGACTTAGTTACTTAAATTATCATTTTGCAACTATAATCTATATTTTAATTTTTTTTTAAATTTCATTTCATGTAATTACATTAGCAATTTTAAGCTATTTATCTAATTTTACAATAATGAATTATATTCATACATAATTGCCTTTTACAACAACAGCAACAACCCAGTATAATCCCACAAGTAGGTTTTGAGGAGGGTAGTGTTTACACAGACCTAACCCCTACCCTAGAGTAGAGACGCTGTTTCTAATAGACCCTCGGCATCATTCCCTCCAAGAACTACCCACCTTGCTCTTGGGGTGACTCGAACTCACAACCTCTAGGTTGGAAGTGGAGGGTACTTACCATCAGAGCAACCAACCTTGTCACAGTTATTATTTTATATTAGCTACCCACAATTGCCCTTTATTTTATATTATTTGGGTCAAAATAGAATTTTACTATTTTTGTAATACAAAGTTATTATTTTAATCATTTCAATGTATAAATAATATTTTCATTTATTTATTAAGCATTTTTTACAAATCATTTTGATAAATTTTGGGTATTTAAATAATAGCCCAAATTTTAACCTATTTTCGGACCCAAATTGACCCAGCAGCCTAGCCCAATAACCCCAACCCCAAACCATACCTCTTCTACCCAACCCGGTCACACCCCTTTCAAATAACCTGCCCCACTCCCCCTTTGATCCTGGCTGTTGATTTCAAATTATCAACGACCCATAATAAACGGACTCCCTTTATATCTCCATAACCCAAACCCTAGACCATTCTTCCTGAATCGCCGCCCATAAACTCTCTCAGCACTCCCTTCATCTCCCAAACCTAAACCCTAGCCTACAATGGATATTTTTAAGTCTCAACTAGTTTAGATAATCTATGTATATCTTGCAAACCTGTTTCTTCTCCCAATTCTTTCAATACGAGGTTGTCTATGTGGTATTTTGCTATGAGTAGAAATCCTACTGAACCTACTGGCCTACTTGATTAGTTGCTCTGTATGCTCAACTTGGCTATATCTACTATAGGTTATAAGTGTATCACTTAATTTCTATCCCTCCATCACTATCCATTCCCCTTACTTGCTACTCATGTTATTCTGAATTCTCATTCTTAGCCGGCTGAAAGACATGGCTATCTAGGTTCTATTATTGATCTCCCTAGTGTGAGCACTTATCGGGGTCTAATTGAGGCTTTTGTGAACTTTGACACACTAGGGCTTGGTCCTTAGTCACACTCTCAACCTCCAAAACAGTTCCCATTATTCCATTTCCCCTATCATGTACTGTGTATTTGAATTGGTTGTTTCAAGTCGTTCAACACTTGGTATTGTGGTTAAGTAAATTGGTTTGGAATCTTCTATGGACCCTTGAGTTGTGTATTGAACGTGACTCTTTGTTGAAGGTCTAGGTACGCTGTGTAAGAGATATTGAAGGCCCAGACAATGCTGGGTATTTACTTTTATTTGGGCCTACTGTGGTCCTGTACACTATTATGTAACATTGTTACTTTACTCATTATTGGGCTTGTTATAATATTTGTATAAACAATTGGGGAGTTAGTGAAAGGAAATGGGGTAGATTTTAATATTTACATGCAGTGGGTAGATAACATGCCTATAGGACTTAATAATGTGTTTGCTATATGTGGCGTTCAATTTATATGAGCACTGTAGAAACCATTTCATTAAGGTAAGCAAACACACACGCTATTTGCTATCACATATGAATTCAAATGTTGCAATCATTCTTATTGCTACGTACCACTAGAAAATCTGCCTATAGGAATAAAATGTCCCTAACTTTCAATTCGTCTCAACATGATCACTATAAATCATGCCTATAGGATTAAGTGTAGAAAATATAAAATGAATGCCAAGCATCAACTACTAGAAATCATGCCTATATGGTATAATTGCTCGTTCTAACGGACCTCTAAAATACCACTTATTACTTGTTCATGTCGTTGTCAGTAGGCACAAGTATTCTGAGCTCCTCCCCAATGGTTTTTCATTACTCCTTACTGTACCAGTCACCTAGATACAACATGATTAATTACCAAAAATCTGCAATTTCATTAATCAACATGCAAATCGTATAATCATGTCTATAAGCAACGCTTGACCTCTGAAAATTCTTGCATGACTTGATGTCTTGTCACATAGAAATCATGTCTATAGGGATTTAAGTTTCTTAATTTTGAATTGCTTAACATAAAATTTGTCTCGGGTGCATTCATTGCTTAAGTGTGGAGGCAAACTTGAGCCTTAACTGCCTATATGTGAAGTCCAATATGTTTTTGTATGTCTCCTAGTTTTGACATTTCTGAGCAGCCTAAGTGGAGTCTAGAACCACCCAAAATAGAGGTCCAATACCTCCTGGACCATAGGTATGGGGGGATGGGGGTTAGTGCACGCATAGGTTACGACTTATAATTGAATTAGAATTCTTTTAGGTAACAACTTTAACATAGTAATCGGGTAGCAGGAGATGATAGTGTGTACCCGTTGAATAATATGAGTAAAACCCCATCTCGATGGAGTTACAAAATATTATATATATTGTACGGGGTGATCCTTTAGGATAAATAACTTAGGACCCCATCTTATTTCTCTTCTGTTTGAATCAAGTAGTTGTACTCATCTATTCAAAATCTTTTTGTTATAAAAGTCTCAAACTTTGTGCTCTCTCTCTCTCTCTCTCTCTCTCTCTCTCTCTCTCTCTCTCTCTCAGTTTATCTGACTAATCCATATAATTCAAGTTCGGCCAGGACCCACAGTTGTGGACCTCGAAGAGTGCCTAACACCTTCTCTTCGAGGTAATTTCGAGCCCTTAACCGATCTTTGGTGATGTAAACTAGTTGAACAAGAGTCATTTGTAAAATAGGTGCCCTAACGCACCCTAAAGATCATTAGGTGGCGACTCTTCTCTTTTAATACCTCCTTAAAATAGTTGTCACGTGTCGAAACCCAATTTCGCGAGAAACAAAAGCGCGACAATAAGTAGCTTGATCAACCAAGGATCATCTTTCCCTTGACTCTTTGTACCAATTACCTTATCATATTGTGTTGAAGTGAGCTTGATGTTTGTATCAATAGGTGTTGCTGCAGGTTTGGCAGCAGACAATCCAACTTCTGAAATGGGTTCTATGGCATATTTCCTCTAATTCATATTGATTCCTTCCTTATATCTTGCAAATTCAATACCTAAGAAATACTTCAGATCTCCCAAATCCTTCATTTTGAAGGTATTCTGTAATGAGATCTTGGTTTCTTCAATTAGTTTCATATTATCTCATGTAATTAACATCTCGTCTGCATAGACCTTCAATAGTTTTCTTAAGGAACAAAGAATGATCAAATTGGCTTTGTTTAAACTGAAACTTTGTTAATGCTTCAGATAATTTAGCATTCCATTGTCTTGGAGTTTTCTTAAGACCATACAAGGATTTCACAAGTCTGCAAACTGTCCTTGACTCCCCATGACTTGAGAATACTTGAGACAAGTCCATGTATATTTAATCATATAAGTCACCCTGAAGAAAGATATTATATACATCCAATTGATGTATATGCCATTTCATAGTTGCTGCCAAGGATAAGATAGTTCTGACTATTACCATTTTCACAACAGGCGAAAAAGTTTCTTGATAATCTATTCCTTCTTGTTGAATGTACCCTTAAGCAACTAATCTTACCTTAAATCTCTCAACTTCTCCAAAAGCTTTGTACTTTATTTTGTATATCCACTTGCAGGAAATAAGCCTTTTTCCTTCTGGTGAAGTAACAAAGTCCTATGTATGGTTATTTTCCAATGCTTTGATTTCTTCTTGCATAGCTTCTACCCATCTGGGGTCTTTCACTACTCAGAGTAATTTGAAGGTTCCACAGTAGATAAAAAGGAGGCAACCCAGGCCTTATATTTGGATGACATGTTATCATAGCCTATATACCTGTCCAATGCATATGGTACATCATTGTGAATGTTCAGTGATTCAAAGTCCTTCATCCAAACTAAAGTATTTTTGTCTCTTGATGTTCTTCTAGTTACAAGTTGTATGTTCCGTTGAATATCATCTACTGGTTGTATATTTGGTAGATGATTATCTGGTAGGTGATTATCTGATAATTGTTGTTCAAGTAGCTGAGTTTTTGGTGATTGTGGCTCAGATATGTGTGTTTACATTTCATAGACTTCTGAATTTGCTTCTACTTGAATAGGTTGGTTCGTTAAACCCTTAGTATGTGTAAGAATACTGTTTGATTGACTGTGTAGGTCTGTGTAAAATGTAATTTCAGAGAAACTATCTTGTAAAATTCATGTATCTTGAGTAGGAAATAACGGATGTGAGTTCTTGTTCTACTGAAAGGAAATGTATCTTCTCTGAATGTAACATCTCTGTTGACAAAGAATTTATGATTAATTATATCATATAAAAATGTAGCCCTTGTGAATTTTTTAGTACTCCATATGCACAACCATTTTAGCTCTTGCATCAGCTTGTCATGTTCTTGTAGTATCTTAGCAAAACATGGACACCCTAATATTCTAAGATGATTCAAAGATGGCTTCCTTTTGTATAGACTTTCATAGGGAGGAATATTGGCAGTGACAGAACTGGGCATTCTGTTAATTAAATAGACTGCTGCTAAAATACAGTTCCCCTAGAATTTGATATGTATATTTGCTTGAAACCTCATAGCTCTGGTGACTTCTAAGATATGCCTATGCTTCCTTTCAGCTACTCCATTTTGCTGAGCAGTGTACGAACGTGTTTCTTTGGTGTATAATTCCTAGGTTCTTGAATAACTTATCATAGAAACTATTGACAAATTCATCCCCATTATCAGTTCCAATAATCTCGATGCTTTTATCAAACTGATTTTTAACATAGCTGAGAAAATGTTGTAGAGATAAGAACACATCAGACTTTTGTTTTATCAAAAACACTCATGTCATTCAGGAGTAATCATCTACTACACTTAGAATGTACTTGTTGCCATCAAATGTAGGTATTCTATATGGTCCCCACAGATCTACATGAATCAAATCAAAACAACTAGAACTTTGGATACAACTTGAAGGAAATGGTAATCTTGTCTGTTTAGCACATGGACATACAATACATTTGTGTATCCTTTTCATTATAGTTTGTACACTAATAGGTAGTATTCTTTGTTATACTGCAGTTTTCATGTGTCCAAAGGTTCTATGCCAAAGATCCACCACTCATTGGTTATCTGCAGAGGTCCCAACTTATTTTGCAGCAAATGCAAATCTCTTATTATTGTGAATTGCTTGATCTAAAAGTAAATATAAGCCATCATCTTGTTTACCAACCTCATTTACCCTGCCAATGAAGAGATCCTGAAACACACAAAAATCTGGAAAAACATTAGCTGGGCATTGTAACTCTTTTGTCAATTTAGAGACTAATAATAAATTGTATTTAAACTGTGGGACATAAAACATATTTGACATAGTATTTGTGTCAGATATAGATATAGTTCTTGTATGTAACCATAGTTGTATCTCCATTTGGTAATGATATCCTTTTTGAATTTTCAGGTTCAACTATTGTTTATTTGTTGAGCATACCAATGTCTGAAACCATATGGTTAGTAGCTCCTGTATCCACAATCCAAGGTTAACTGTCTTTATACACTAATAATGCCTTATCAACACCATTTTGACTGTCTTTTGATACTAGTAATGCCTTGGTAGTACTTGCTATGTTAGCTGTAGGAGCATCTGGATCAAAAGTGATTTTGTTAAGTATCTACAGGATTTGATCATACTGGTTTTAGTGAAGGCATAGCTTCTTAGCTGAGCTGCTAGTGTATTGTTTGACTGTGAACCAATACCCTGTTAAGTGGAACCATTGTAATTCACATTAGTGTTTTGACCATATTGGAAAGCTGGAACATTCTGAGAGTTTGGAGTTTGCATATTCATTGCATTGACATTCCCAATACAAGCTGAGTTAGGAGTCTCAGCTAGTAGATTGACTACATTTGCATTATAGTATCCTCCACTATTTTTCTTTTTATGTTTGAAGTTAGGGGGATACCTTACTATCAAGTGGCGGTTCTCCTTGTCGTGTCCCTTCAATTTGCAGAATTCACATTGAATGTTGTAAGTCTTTTTGAACTTCTGATATTGATTTCCACCGTTCCTCGAGTACATGGCCATTTCATAGCTGCATGTAGTGATGGTTTGATTATTCCCCAAAATTCCAGAATTGGCTGCTACGAACTTTTGACTCTCATCACTAATTTTTATAGCATATGTTTGATCGACAGTTAATAATGGACTCCTCATCACGATTTGACTTCTTGCTTGAGAGTATGAGTCATTTAACCCAATTCAGAACTGATATAGCTTTAGTTTTTGCAAATAAATCACAAAATCTCTAGATTTTTCACAATCACAGCAAGGTGCATACATCAATGCTTCAAATTCTTCCCACAAGTCTTTGAGTTTAGAGTAGTAGACTGACACAGAAGCAGTCTCTTAGGTAAGAGTAGCAATTTCCTTATGCAAGTTGAATGTCCTTGAACCATCAACTTTATTAAACCTTTCTGATAAGTCATCCCAGATAGCTTGAGCACTAGACGCATACATAATTCCTCCAAGAAGATTTTTAGCTATCCAATTCTTAATCCAAGATAATACTATTGTATTAACCCTTTCCCAATGATTCCCCATAGTGATTGGAAAGCTTTCTTTCTTGCATTTACCATCAACCAAACCTAGTTTATTTCTACTCAATAAAGCAACTCGCATAGATCTTTGCCAAATTGAATAGTTTACAATATCTGTTAATTGAAAAGAAATGATCTGAATCCTACTCACATCAGCTGGTGATAAGAACAATGGGTGATTGTAGTCAATTCCCATGCCTTGATTTCCAGAGTTTTGAATCACTTGTTCCTCTACAATCGAACCAATGTTTTCGAACTTTTCTTCCAGAACTTGATTTGAACACAAAATTAGTAATTCAAAAATGAATCTTGAATGATCGATTTCAGGCTCATAGATATGAGCTAGATAGCTCTGATACCATAATATAACTTAAGACTTAGATGAAGATGAATGAAGAAGATGAAGTACAAATAGATAAAGAGATAAAAAGAGATGACTGATAGTGGTGACTTTGATATTATTCAATAATGTGTATTGTGTACACTTGGATGATACATATATACACGTGAGAATTGGGTGTAGGTGGGTACTAAATATCTTAAGCTTAACTAATTCTGTTAACAACTTCTAACCACCTAGACTGTAAAGACATTTCTACCCTTGATATCCTTTAACAATAATCTTCAATAGTAGCTTAAGATCTTGCCAACTCATCAAAAAAGAATTTGATGGCTCCAACTCATCCATCGACCTTTATTCAGTTTCATCTTTCACGACCAGAATTGTTAGTTTGCATGTTACATCCGGCTTGTTTTAGTCACGACCAAGCTGATATAAAAGATTAATGATAAACTTTTCCTGCTACATGGGTTTTTTCCATTGATTAATGAGGAATATGAACTTGAGATTATTGGGGGAAATGAAAAGAAGAAATAATAGCCATAATGTAACGACTCGACCGGTCATTTTGAGAGTTGTAGCCCAATTTTACCATTTGCTGCTCATTTTGTGCTTTACAGTTGTTATATGACTTAGCGGGTTAGTCGGTTCGGGTTCGAGAGGATTTCGGAATGAATTGAGACACTTAGTTTCATAATGGATAGCTTAAGTTAAAATGGTTAATCGATGTTGACTTATGTGTAAACAACTCTGAAATAGAGTTTTGATGGTTCTGTTAGCTCCGTTGGGTGATTTTGGACATATGAGCGTGTCTGAATTGTGATTTGGAGGTCTGTAGTTGAATTAGGCTTGAAATGGCTAAAGTTGAATTTTTGAGAAGTTTGACCGGGAGTGGACTTTTTGGTATCAGGGGCGGATTGAGATTCTGGAAGTTGGAGTAGGTCCGTGGTGTCATTCGTGACTTGTGTGCAAAATTTGGGGTCAATCGGGCGTGATTTGATAGGTTTCGACGTCAATTGTAGACATTGGAAGTTTCAAAGTTCATTAGGCTTGAATCTTTGTGTGATTCGTGTTTTTGATGTTGTTTGAAGTGATTTGAGGGTTCAACTAAGTTCGTGTTTATAACAACCCGACCGATTGTTTTTCTTTTTAGAACCCTGTTTTCCCTAAATAAGACTCCGTGTATGTTCTTTTACTGTTTTATGACTTACGAGGATGTTAGTTAGGGAGTTGGAAGGGTTCAGGTTGAAATCGGAACACTTGGTTCCTTAAGGTTGCCTTAAAAGGCCTAGTTTGGCTTCGGTCAACATTTTGAGTAAACGACCTCGGAATTATGATTTGACGGTTCCAATAGGTTCGTATGATAATTTCGGACTTGGGCGTATGTTCGGATCGGGTTTTGGATAACCTAGGAGCATTTCGGAGCCTATATCAAAAGTTGGTTCTTGAAGTTCTTTAAATTTGGTTTGGAGCGAGTTTTGGTGTTGTCGAGGTCAAAACTGAATTCCGAGAACAGGAATAGTTCCATAATATCATTTTTAGACTTGCACACAAAATTTGGTGTCATTCCGAGTTGATTTGATAGGAATCAGACGAGCGAAAGTCTTTTTAGAAATTTTTAAGTTCATGAAGCAATTCATGCGTTTTGCGTCCGAGTCGTAGTTTTTGATGTTATTTCCGTGTTTTGATTGCTCGAGCGAGTTTGTACGAGGTTACTAGACTTGTCTGGGTAGTTGGTGTGTAGACTTGGGGGCTCGAGTGAGTTTCGGACGTGTGGAAGGAGTTGAAAACACTCTAGTTTTCTAGTGTTCTTGGCAACTGCTGCAGGTTTCGCAAATGCGAGAATATGTTCGCATTTACGAGAAAGGCTTCGCATTTGCGATGAATCCTGGTCTGGTCCTACCTCGCAATTAGGAGAGAAACAGTCGCATTTGCAACCCTACGTTTATCGCATTTGCGATTCCCTTGTCGCATTTACGACCTAGACATGGGGAAGACCCAGTTCGCATTTGCGACTTTCGCAATTGTGAACCAGATGTCGCAAATAAGACATCTGAGACCTGTGCATAGCTCATTTAATGCGGGACTTAGGCCATTTACATTTCACTTCATCTCTTGGGCGATTTTTGGAGCTTTTGGAAGGGGGTTTTCACCTATCACTTTGAGGTAAGTAATTTCTACCCAAGATGAGTTAAATACATATATTATGGGTAGATTAGCATGTGAAAATTGGTGAAATCAAGGGTTTAGAAGAAAGCCTAGATTTTGGGTAAAATTTTGATTTGACCACGAAAATGGTTATGGTATTTGATAAAAGTCATATATTTATGTTCCTAAGGTTATGGGTAACAACTTTCTTCGAAAATTTTCGGAAGCCGGGCACGTGGGCTCGGGGATGAATTTTAGGAATCTAGCATTTTGGCTAGGGTAATCAGTTTAATAGTGGAGATATGAACTTTTGAGCATAGATTAATTAATTTATATAATATTTGAATAGTTCCGATTCGGTTAGCACCAAATTCGGAGGTTTGATCACTTTTTTTAGTCGGGAAGTGAGCCTTGTGAGGAGGTAAGTCTCTTTTCTAACCTTGTAAGAGGGAAATTTTCCCATACGCAAATTAAATAATGTATGTGATTATTTGTGGGAAGCTACGTATGTACAAAGTCGCGAGAGTCCGTGCGTAACTACTATTCATGCTAAGTTCGGGTAGTGTAGGACCCCTACCATGCTATATTTGAACAATTTGTGCCTTGCCTGTTAATTGGAGTACTTAAGTCGTGGTTCCATGAATTGTACAAAGATTCCAAAGGGATAAGTATTCACTCATTTGAGGTTATAACTAGAACACTTGTCTGTTATTGAAAAACTTGTGTTCCTTTGAGTGTTTTCTATTGTGGAGCGGGTCGAGCGCCTCAATAGATTAAATAGATGCATCTATGGTTCGCCTGTTCGACCCTCGGCAGTGCACATTTAAATATTATTGTGTTGGTTCGAGCCATACAACCTCTACATTATTTTCACATGTTGATTCTTGGAAATAATAACGGTGAAAAAGATATTTATCATCTCTTGTTGTTGAGTTTAGTACATTCATTGAAATCCGTGCTTATTTATGATTTTGACTTATTATCATTAGCCTTAGTAAGTGTCAAGTCGACCCATCGTCACTACTTCTTCGAGGTTAGACTGGATACTTACTGGGTACATATTATTTTATGTACTGATTCTACACTTATGCACCAAACTGTGCAGGATTTGAGGCAGGTGCATTAGATACGCATCTGGGGCGCATCCTTGATTTGGTGCGAGATTCCACGGTGAGTTTCCCTTCTGAGCCGTTCAGCAGCATGCCGAAGTCTCTATTTTGGATTTATATTTTTGTCTATTCCTTTCAGACAGTAGACTAGCATATTTGTACGTTTCTACTAGATTGCCCAAAAACTTGTGACACCAGGTCTTGGCACACACACTAGTAGACTATGATTTTGGGATTATTGGCTTCGATTTTTGCACTCACTTGCTTTTGCTTAATTATTTTTATAGCTGTAAATTTCTAAAACTTTCTACCAATGAGGAATGTTATTCAATTCGCAAACCTATTAAAAGTCGAAACCACTAGATTTATCAGTGTTGGCTTGCCTAACGACGGTGTTGGGCGCCATCACGACCTATAATAAAACTGGATCGTGACAGTGTTGTGTTATAGAACTTGCTGGTATGTTTGGTTGAGTTCCCGCAGGCCTCAGGTGGAATTCGGGTGGTTAACGGATCAAGTTTAAACTTAAAGAATTTGTTGAAGTTGGCGGCTGCTAGTGTAATCGCACCTGCGGAGTGTGCACCGCAAATGCGAGCTCGGAGAAGAGAGAAGGGGACCGCAGAAGTAGTCAAGAAGGAAGGAGGCAGAGGTTAAAGGTGAAAGGTCATTCCCGCACATGCGTGCAGATGCGGTGCATTTGGCGCAGAAGCGGGAATGAGTTGGGAGGCTGGTTCACAGAAGAGGACACTTTTGCGCAGATGCGCACCTGCAGAAGCGGGGTTGAGACTGAAGAAGCAGTTGGTCGGCAAGAGTGAACTCCGCAGAAGCGGATGGAATACCGCAAAAGCGGCAAGTATCCGCAAAAGCGGAATGATTGGGCAGAACATATAAAAGCAAGGGTTAACGATTTATTTTTTTTTCATTTTGGAAATTCCAAGCTCATGTTGAGGCTGTTTTTGAGAGGGTTTTTGAGTATATTCTTGAGATAAGTGTTACATATCGTGTTTTCGTACGTGAAAGTATTCCCTAAGTGAATTTATGAAAGCTAGGGAATGGGATATTACATCCCGCATTTTCGTAATCGTTATGCTATTTCAAGAAAGTGATAAGTAAATTTGTGAAGGTGAGAGGGAAAGCGAATCAGGAAAAAAAAGAGTTCCGTCGGAGTTGGACAATTTGAGGATAAAATACGGCCCGAGCTATAATACCCGGTATTTATGGACTAGTGACATACAAGGTACCACATGACCATGATAGTAAAATTTATGAAGTGTGTTAAAAGTAAGTACTATTTTAAGTAATTTGAGATAATTCCTAATTATGTGGATAATCGAGTAATTATTGGTTAATGAGAGAGTGACAAATTAATTAAGGAATTAAGTGGATAATTGTTGAGTGGGAAATTTCTCCCAACGTGACAGCCATATAAGAGTCATATAAGAGTCATTAGGTGACTCTTAAATAAATTTGCAAGATGTCAACCTTTAAAGAGATAAGCACTTTTTCTCATTTGGTTAAAAGTGTTATCAAGAAAGCCAAAAATGTTACGGCCATAATCATTTCATTGCTGGTAGTAAGCAAACATTCTATTCCTACTTAATAATATTATTCATAAGCTTTAAAGAGGAAGGCTAATATTTGCTAAGTTATGGATGAAGCTACAACAAATTCATACGAAATTTCATGAGGTAATAGAAATGGTATTTTGCGATTCTAAGGGAGTAGGGTGCAATCTTTCTCAAGAATATCATATGGATTTTCCCTTACTTCAATCCGGTGTTACTAGTTTCCGCAATTGACGTGTGTTGGAAGGGTTGTCAAGAGAATCGGCTCATGTATGTTAAGGCTAAGTCCCTCTTAATTTTGGCATGATCTCGTAACTACATGTGTTTGATAATGAGGCATAAAGAGAAGTTCAAACTCCCGAATTTATATACATTATCCTAGTCTCATAAGTTACAGTATAATCCCTTATCGGGACTTTATATTCAATTGAGTATAGTCTTCCTACAGTCAAGAGAGCAGAAGGTCTCTCTCTCTCTCTCTCTCTCTCTCTCTCTCTCTCTCTCTCTCTCTCTCTCTCTCTCTCTCTCTCTCTCTCTCTCTCTCTCTCTCTCTCTCTCTCTCTCTCTCTCTCTCTCTCTCTCTCTCTCTCTCTCTCTCTCNAATCGGCGGGCAGGCCCCTACTGGGAAACCTATGATCATATGGTAAGTTATATACCGAGGCTACTATGGCCGAATGCCTATGAGAGAGCCCAGAATGGCCGAGATATAGAGCCTAGAATGGTCGAGCGCCTATGAGTGAGCCTACTACGGAAGAACAGTTACATATTCCGAGCCTTATAAGGTCGAACAACTATTTTACTTACTATATTGAGAGAGTTGAGTCAGGATCAGCAGGTAAGAATATCTTTATATTATCTTTGACTCCCAGTTACTTTCAGTTATTATATTATCAGTTCAGTTTCAGCTTTCAGTTATTTTATTTCCTTACATACTCGGTACACTATTTCGTACTGACGTCCCTTTTTCTGGGGATACTGCATTTCATGCGTGCAGATTCAGACAGACGAACGGGTAGACCTCCTCAGTAGGTGTTGCCCGAGTTCAGCTTGATCGGTAAGCTTCACGTCCTTCGGAGTTGCCTGGTCTGGAGTTTTGTGTACATCTTGTGTATATATGTATATATGTTATGAGTAGGTCGGGGCATGTTTCGACCACAATACATCCATTAGTAGAGGCTTGTAGACATATCCTGTAAGTTAGTGCAGTATGATGGGCTTGTTGGCCTTGTATGTATATTTGGTTGGTTTGTCAGTTGTAGTAATTATGACGGCCTTGTCAACCTAGCCTTATATTGATGTTTAGTAAGTGTTAGTTTCCGTTTAGTTTTATATTTTTCTTCGCAAATTGTCTTGACATGTGGCCTATGGACAAATTATGATATCATATGTTCAAATTCCCTTAGTCGCAAGTTGGTACATAAGAATAGATGAGGCACTGAGTGCCAGTCTCGCCCCCAGGTTCGGGGCATGACAAAAGTGGTATTAGAGTAGTTTCGTCCTAGGGAGTCTACAAGTCGTGTATTGTAGAGTCTTGTTATGGGTGTGTTGTGCACCACACTTATAAGCAGAAAGCTACAAGGCATTTAAGATTGTCGCTCTTTCTTCTTACTCTAGATCGTGTGGTAGTGCTCTGTTGTAAGAATTCAAACTTTTAAACTCTATTTTACTCGTAATAAGACAATACCAAAATATAGTTTGTAAGAGATTGCATGTGGTTGTGGAAGAGTTGAGTCAGAGAAACTCGATTTTGCATCATGCTTCTGATGAGTAAATATAAGTTCTTCAGTAGTACATGTGTCTACTAAGACGTGTAAGCCTCTTCGATAAGGAGCCTTAAGGCAAGAATATCTATCCACCCATATGGTGAAAAATAATGAGAGATTCAGAAGGTAAATACAAGTTTCAACATGTAAAAGAAGCAAGGTGAAGAAGTGTACGAGGCGCCCAGTTAATGAAGATTATCAGTATTTACAATTCAGGCAGAGGAATATAAGCCTTTTGAGTACCTTTAACAATAACAGAGATATATACAATTGATCACACCCATCTCAATTTTGCCCTATGGGAGCTAATAGGTGTAGTTTAAGTGAAAGACAGGATATCAGGAACCGCCTGGGGTTAGAGTAACCCAAAATGGTGAATGGATTGTTTGCGTTAGTTGGTATTTCCGAAGGATCTTGCAAATGTGCTATAGATATCCTTGTGAGACACCCAGATGGTGCACTCTAAAATAGTACAACTAGATATGAGTACTACAAAGATAGGCACTGGAAGCCTTGAAGGGATGACTATTACTTTAGTGTGGCTCCCGTCCTTAGTAGATCGAGAACGTTGAGCAACCCGAAGAGCCACTGGATGGAGCAAAGGGGGTCTAAAAGCAAAATAATGTCTTGTTGAAGTATTCAGAATAAAGTGATAGACATAAATGCTAGTGGGAAATTGGAAGAGAGTCAATGAAGCATTATGAGTACTATATGATACTTGGATAACCACGGTAGATAAGAAAGATGACAGTATTACAGAGTCTACGGTCAAGTGAAGTAAAAGACGATAGGTGATAGGCCTTGAGGCAACAAAAGAATATAGGCCATAATGTCATATTCTCATTTAGAAAAATAAGTTCGTGACTCTAACGTGATTACAAAAGGAAAAATTAGACCCAGAATAATAGAAATCAATATGGACTGATGAACAAGATAAACTAAACATGAATTAGGGATTGAGTGTTGATAATGGCCGGTATCGTGAGAATTTCATATTTCGTTCCGGAGATAATAGAATGGACAACAGAAGAAGTTTCATGAGAAATTCAGGGAATGGTCATTCAGGAAGACGCTTCCCTAAAGCAAACAATATAGTGAATTCTGCCTCGCAGTAATGTCCTAGTAATACTTGATAAATATTCAGATATGAGTTAGGGTAGTATAAGGTACCGCATGAGTGTTATGGAAATAAAATAAATTCCCACTGGGAAAGCAATCAAAACTTCAGTTCAGAAGCAACCGTACGAGCACATGAGTGTGGAGGTAAGTAACTGAGGATAATTATAGGTGAGTACGAGCACTAAAAATTCTATCGGGAATGCGATGTAATAAGCTCGTAGCTTTACAAGAGTCAAAAGGTCCTCCCTAAGTACTACAATGAAAGACTAGCTGAGGAAATAAGGAAGAAGGCTTCAAACTAAACATAGTAACTTGAAGAAGAAATAGTCTTGTAACAACAATCTCATAACAACATTATATGTACTCCATAAGAAAGTGGCCCCTACAGTGGCTATGAATGAGAAGAAGAAGAAAATCACAAGGTGATATTCAAGATCATATGGGTTGTACGGAATTCCAATATGTGTGGGCACTAAGATAAGCCAAGTATTCATGCAATAAGCAGCAAAACGAACAGGAAAAGTAATTGTTTACATTTAAAGAAAGCTGAAAAGGAACGGAAGGAATTATTCGATCAATGATCCAGAGTTAGTTACATTATGAACGCACTTACGATTTGGGATTATTATCCATGCAGCATATATGTTTCCAATCATACATCCATAGAAGATTCTTGTATAAGTTAAAAGAAAGAACAGAGTCCAGGTCATAGACAAGGGATTGGATTGTTGATATTCCATAGCGTCCATGAAAGGCTAGAGTAATACTATGAGCCGCAGATCAAAAAATAGCTTAAGCGTACATAAAGACTGATCAGAAGGAAGAGGAAACTAAAGAGTTACATCAACAAAGTAAATTAGGAGTTTGATTATTGGATCCAGAAAATTATAGAAATCGTGATTGAGGACATTGCAGAATCACTCTTAATATCAGAGGTACAGGAGAGAAGTATTGTAGCCATATTTTATAACGGCTCTACAATAAATCCAGTTAGAAAGTACCAGCCTTATAAGAAGTCAGTATGAAGCTCTCACCGGATTGTGTAAACACCAAAGGTGCAAGTATTATAATAGAGCTTCAAGTTGTGAATATGAATTATACCTATGTGGAAAGGAGGTCATGAAAGAGATAGAAGATGTGATGCGAGATTTTAAGGTAAGTAAGGTAAAAGTGAACAAAGTACGAGATACTTAAGTGCAGAAGGTTATGAATAGTCCGCATTGCGGATAGAAGGCTAGAAGTACGGGGATTCAGTATCCAGGAATGATAGTGGCGTCGTCAGTGACATATCTTCCAGTAGATGATTTCTAGGTATCGAGAGGTCCAATTAAGAGACTAAAGAAGAGTTAGAGATAGTGTGATGTCTCGCTTGATGCTCTAAAATAACACGAGGAAGTCTGTGGCGCAAGAAAGTTGAAGGAAGGTTGCGAGTAGTATAAATAGATATATATAAGTCGCAAGCTAAAGTATGGTATAGCGACAAGGTTCTAGGAAGACAGGAGTAAGGGTAAGAAAGGGCAAGTGAGAAGGTGACTAGAATAGATAAGTCCTCAGGATTAAACCCATGAAAACAAAAGAGCTTATGGCTTCTCTAAGTTATAGAAAGCTCAGTATAGCCAGAATAAACTCAAAGGAGTCTAAGACTAGTAGAATTTATAAGAGATAGAATGTTGCGCTGGTAATAGGATAAGGGTGTATTTGTGATAAACGAAGGATGACGTTTGGGCCTTCGATTAAGTAATAATTTCATGAATTGTACAGGATTAAAATACCCACATAAGGTAAATCACATTGGGATG
Organism: Nicotiana undulata; assembly: GCA_005239495.1. Lineage (NCBI taxonomy): Eukaryota > Viridiplantae > Streptophyta > Magnoliopsida > Solanales > Solanaceae > Nicotiana > Nicotiana undulata. Next base: position 44,518 of record ML286666.1, read on the forward strand.
ATATGAATTACGATTATGGAAGTATAGTATCGTATTTCCCCCGGTGGATCAGGAAATTCACTTCAAATGTTCCACGATGCAACGTGAGCCCTAGTGATTACGTAAGAGGTTTCAAGTTATCAGTGGTATATTGTAGATCAATATGGAGGTGAATCAACAATGGATGGACAAAAGCCACAAAGTATGAGATGAGATTAGGCCGTCACTCTTAAGATGAATAGTAATGAGGAAGCATTAAAGGACTTAGAGTTATACATATAGGATGAGCAATAAAAGTAACCTAGAGTTTGGTAGCGCGATAAATCGAAGTAAGAGTTATGGTATAGTATGGCTTACTTAGATATATTAAAGTCATACGGATAGATAACCGGGTCTATGAAGTGAGATATAACAACATTTGTAAGTTCAACAAAGTACCGAGCGAAGAACTTCAGTATACCTATAGATGTCCAGAGGGAAATCTTGACAACCTCTATATATGTTTACAAGTAAGGCCTAGTGATTGGCTAAAAGCTGGGGAAAAGGAGAGAAGAATCGCATAGGTGCACTCACAAGTTCAAAGTCGTACAGGCTGCGTGATAGAAGGTCGCAACGGTTACGATATTAGAAGAATGTCGACCACAAGTCATGGTGTGAGAAAGAGGACTAAAGGGGAAATGCCTTGGCCTTTAGATTTATTCACAGAACAGTTGCCTAGATGGCAAGGAGATACTAAAGTATTGGGAAGACATAGGTTTTGAAAATGATAAGTGCATCAGTCAACATTCGAGGACGAATGTTCCAAATGGGGGAATGATGTTACACCCCATGTTTTTGTACGTGAAAGTATGCCATAAGTGAATTGATGAAAGCTCGGGAATGAGATGTTACATCCCGCATTTTCGTACACTAAAGTTTCGTCGTAAGTTAAGCAACGTAAGTTCGGGAATGATATTATTTTAAGATTATAAGCATTATGCTATTTCAAGCAAGTGATAAGTAAATTCGTGAAGGTGAGAGGTAAAGAGAAACAAAACAAAAAAAAGAATTTCGTAGGAATTGGAAAATTTGAGGATAAAATATGGTTTGGGCTATAAAACCCGATTTTATGGACTTATATCATACAAGGTACCACATGACCATGATAGTAAAATATATGAATTGTGTTAAAAGTGAGTAGTATTTTAAGTAATTTGAGATAATTCCTAATTATGTATATAATCGGGTAATTATTGGTTAATGGGGGATTAACAAATTAATTAAAGAATTAAGTGGATAATTGTTGAGTGGGAAATTTCCCCCATCGTGGAATCCATATAAGAGTCGTTAGGTGACTCTTAAATAATTTTGCAAGATGGCAACCTTTAAAGAGATGTCACTTTATATCATTGGTTAAAAAATGTTATCAAGAAAGCCAAAATGTTATGGCCATAATCATTTCCTCGCTTGTAGTAAGAAAACATTCCACTCCTACTTAATAATATTATTCATAAGCTTTAAAGAGGAATGCTTATATTTTCTATGTTATGGATAAAGCTACAACAAATTCATACGAGATTTCATAAGGTAATAGTAATAGAATTTTGCGATTCTAAGGGAGTACGGTGCAATCTTTCTCAAGAATATCATATGGATTTTCTCCTACTTCAATCCATCGTTACATGTTGCCACAATTGACGTGTGTTGGAAGGATTTTCAAAATAATCGGCTCAGGTATGTTAAGGTTAAGCCTTTCATTCATTTTGGCATGATCTCGTAACTACATGTGTTTGATAACGAGGCATAAAGAGAAGTTCATACTCCCGAATTTATATACATTATCCTAGTCTCAAAAGTTACAGTATTCTCCCTTACTGGGAACTTTATATTTAATTGAGTATTGTCTTCTTCCAATCAAGAGAGCAGAGGGTCTATATATATACAATATTGCAGTATGTTCACCACCATCGAGGTATAATCGGTGGGTAGGCCCCTATTAGGCAACCTCTAATCAGATAGTAAGTTATATACCGAGCCTATTATGGCCGAGAACCTATGAGCAAGCCCATAATGGCCGAGATACAGAGCCTAGAATGGTCGAGCGCCTATGAGCGAACCTACTACGATAGAGCAATTACATACACCGAGCCTTATAAGGTCGGACAACTATTTTACTTACTATATTGAGAGAGTTGAGTCAGTATCAGCAAGTAAGAATATCTTCAGATTATCTTTAACTCCCAATTACTTTTAGTTATTATATTATCAGTTCAGTTTCAGCTTTCAATTATTTTATATTCTTACTTACTCGGTACATTATTTCGTACTGACGTCCTTTTTTCTGGGGACGCTGCATTTCATGCGTGCGTATTCAGACAGACAGATGGGTAGACCTCCTCAGTAGGTGTTTTCGGAGTTCAGCTTGATCAGTAAGCTCCACGTTCTTCGGAGTTGCCGTGTCTGGAGTTTTGAGTACATCTTGTGTATATATGTATATATGGTATGAGTAGGTCGGGGCCCTGTTCCAATCACAATACATCCATCAATAAAGTCTTGTAGACATATACTGTCAGTTAGTGCAGTATGTTGGGCTTGTAGGCCTTGTATGTATATTTGGTTGGTTTGTCAGTTGTAGTAATTATGACGACCTTGTCGGCCCAACTTTATATTGATGTTTAGTCAACGTTAGTTTCCGTTCAGTTTTATATTTTGCTTCGCAAATTGTCTTGCCATGTGGATCGTGGCCAATGTATGACATCATATGTTCATAGTCCCTTAGTCACAAGTTAGTGCGCAAGAATAGGTGAGGCACCGGGTGTCGGTCTCGCCCCCCAGGTTCAGGGCGTGACAGTAAGTAGGGATTTTGGAGAGTTGATTGTGGGGATTTGAGTAGCGATTTGGTGTCGGATTTTGATGAATTTGGTATGGTTAGACTTGTGGTTGAATTGTCTTTCGGATTTTGTAATTTTTGTTGGATTTCGAGACGTGGGACCGGTGGGCCAACTTTGAGTTGATTTCGGATAGTGAAGTTGATTCCTTTAGCTCATGTTGATTGTATCGAATTATTTGTGGCTAAATTCAAGGCGTTCGGAGGTTGATTTGTGAGGCAAAGGTGCATTGGAGTAGGGAATTTCTCAGATTGAGGTAAGTAACAGTTCTAAATCTGAAGTTAAGTGTATGAAACCCTGAATTTTGTGTTATGTGATTGGTTTGGAGGTGACACACTGTAACGACCCGACTGGTCGTTTTGCGTTATAGGACCTCGTTCCCCTGAATGAGACTTCTCATAGTGGATTTTTATGATTTAGGACCTGTGGGGACGGGTGGTTCGGGATTCGGAAGAGTTTAGAGTAGTATATGAACACTTAGTTCCTTAAGGTTGGCTTTTAAGGCCAAGTTTGACTTAGGTCAACATTTTGAGTAAACGACCTTGGAATTGAGTTTTGACAATTCTGGTAGCTTCGTATGATGATTTCGGACTTGGGCGTGTGTCCGGAACGGGTTTTGGATGATCCGGGAGCATTTCCGCGCAAAATAGCGAATATGATTCCTTAAGTTTAAGAATTTAGGTTTGGAACGTGTTTTTGTGTTATAGTGGTCAGAACGGAATTCCAAGACCGGCAATAGTTCTGTAATGTCATTTATGACTTGCCTGCAAAATTTGGTGTCGTTCCGAGAAGTATAGGTAGGTTCGGCGCATTGAAAGCGAATTCTAGAACTTGAAGTTCAAAGTTTGATTCAATTTGGTTTTGGGGTCGGATTCTTAGTTTCGTTGTTGTTTTTCACGTTCCAAAATTTTTAGTGAGTCCGTATCATGAATACAGACCTGCCAGTGCCTTTGGACGGGGTCCCGGTGGGCTCAGGTGAGTTTCGGACCCCTCGAAGCTAAATGCTAAAAACCATAAATTTCACTGTCTGGTTTCCTTCTCCGCGTTCGTGGGAGGGTGGCCGCGTTCGCGAAGAAGGAGTTGGGCTGGGGAAGCTGATGCTCTATGCGTTCGCGAATCCCACCCTACGTTCGTGAGTTTGGACCTCTGACCATCGCGTTCGCACAGGTGTAGGACGGGACCATGCCTGTTTGCTCTTCGCGTCCGCAAGAAGTCCACCGCGTTCGCTGAGGTCTAGCCCGTCTAGTCTTCAAGATCGCGGGCCCCCTTTCATGTTCGCATAGAAGAGCCTTCAGGGGCCTGGGACATTGGCCTTCGCGAACGCGGTGCCCCTGTCACGTTCGCGATGAAGGGGCAGCTGGGTAGTGGCTTTTAATAACGGGACTTAACCATTTTGTTGGTATTCTTCTTCTTCCTTGGGGTGATTTTGAGCATTCAAGAGGGGCAAACAACATAGCTACTTTGAAGTAAGTAATTCCTACCCAAAACTTAGTCTAATACACGGATTCTAAGGTAGATTAACACAATGAGTGGAAATCATGGGTTATAGTGAAAACCTAGATTTTATGAAAAATGGGAGAATTACCAAGGAATTTGCCATGAAATCATACAAAGAATATATATTATTGATCCTTAGGCTATGGGTGAGTGTTTCCTTCGAGAATATCCGGAATCCGAGCATGTGGGCCCGGGGTGTATTTTGGGATATTTCAAAGTAGGTTGAAATAAATATCTAATTAGGTAAATTTCAAACTTTTGAGCATAGATTAATGCATACCATATTTGACTAGTTTCGAGGGAGACGAGTTTGGAGTTTCGGGCGCATTCTTGACCCGAAAAGTAGGCTCGGCACGAGGTGAGTCTCCTTTCTAACCTTGTAAGAGGGAATTGTCCTCATAGGTGATTATAAATAATTGCATGTCCTTATTTGTGGGGGGCTACGCACGCACGAGGTGACGAGAGTCCGTGCGTAGCTACTACTATATTATGTTGGGTAGTATTAGGATTCACAAGCATGCTTTTATGTGCATCGTATGTGACCTCAAATGTATTTTGAGTTGCTTAGTATCCTCGAATTGGTATGAAGATATTTAGGAAGTTACATTCAAAATTACATTGCTTAAATTCTTGTTTTCAAGCATAATCTCTGTTAAATCCTTGGATTCTTGATAATTCTGTGTATGTATATGGGCACCCCCGTCGCATGTATGATTCGTGAGTGGGATATTCCTATCGTTATGTCAAACGCGTCGCATGTTCGATTCGCGAGCGGGGTAATATATGCTCTATGGTTCGAGCCGTTCGACCCTCGGCAGTGCATATTTATATTCGTGACGCTTCGGTCGTACGCTTTCGGCATACTATGTACTATGTAATTGACTGGGAGTTTGTGATACTTGTATAATTTGATTCATGTAAAAAGGAAAAATTAGTACATTATATGCTAGTGAAATTTGAAGTGCAAAGGTAAATTACATATTTATACTTGATATTTCATGATTTTGTGATTATTACGACTGCTATCCCTGCCTAGCCTTCATTTAATTATATTATTACATTTTGACCCTAGTAAGTATCACGTCGAACTCTCTTCACTACTTCTTCTAGATTAGACGGGATACTCACTGGGTACATATTTGTTTATGTACTCATGTTACGCTTTTGTACTTAATTGTACAGGTTCTGAGGCAGGTGCATCTTGTTATTAGACCGGAGCTCGATTCTGAGAGTATATTCTAGACCTGACTTCACGGTGAGCTTCTTCCCTTGGCGTTTCTCAGCAGCACTATGGATTTTTCTTTTGTTTATATCGGTCTACTTCTTTCAGACAGTAGAGCAGTTTATTCTATCTTTTGTATATTCTACTAGTCCGCCTGTAGACTTGTGACACTAGTTCCTGGCACACGTAGTAGACATTACATTTTTGGAAATGTATATGTTGATTATGATCCCTTTGGGTACATTGGTTCAACATTGATTAGTTTATCCATTTTCATTTAATGATGTTAAACTTAAAACTTGGTAAGTATTGGAACGTTTTATGTAAAAAGGAAATCTCGCTAGTAGAACAAGTGTTGGCTTGCCTGACCCCGGTGTTGGGCGCCATCACGGCCTGAGTTAGGATTTTGGGTCGTGACACGCATATGCTAGGCGACAGGCGTATAGGCGTGTACAGTAGGAATTGGGACTTCGCCCATTCCATGCAAACTGTGAAGTTGAATAACTTGTTGTTAGCTATATGCTCTCCATGTGTTATAGAAATTTGACTGCAAATCATGTTGGATATCATGTTTAGGCTATGTGTTGGTATTGTTGGGACCCATAGAGGCCGTATTACATGTTAAATTACCTGCTAGTTGTTGTTTGTACTCAGTCTCAGGTTTTACTCGAATATCATATCTCAGTCTCTATTATTCTTTGTTGATACATCATATCATTGCTGTTTGGGCTGATTTTTTTGATTTCTGAGAGCTCGAGAGACTAGAGAGATTGATGACTGAGTGAGGTCGAGGCCTAATCGTAAGGATATTTATGGGTTGGGTTGCACGCCACTACATGCTTTATTGATTTTTATGCCATGATTGGCTTGATATAGCATTTGGGCTGAAGGAGCCCCTCCGGAGTATGTACACACCCCAGTGAGCACAAGTACCTACTGAGTGCGAGTGATGAGTGATGAGTGCCGACTACCGTGCGACTCAGAGGTATGAGTGACAATGGTGAGGAACGAGTGATGGTGAGGTTGGAGTGAATGGGAGGGCTTGGTGACTGTTGCTCTAAGTGGTTGCAGTTGATTTCATTGTTGTTGCACTTAGCTGCCATATATTACTGCTTTGAAATTTCTAAGAAATATTACATCCGGTTTTACTTCAACTTGACATGAATTAACTAATTTGATTAAAATTGCGTGACTTGAAAGCTTGCCTACTTTCCTATGTTGAGATTACTGAAACTGAACTAAAATCGTGTAGCTTGTAACTATCTTCATCTCTTTATTTAGTATTGTTACTTACTGAGTTGGTTGTACTCACGCTACATCCGGTACTTCGTGTGTAGATCCAGGTATTTCTGGACACGGCTGATGTTGATCTCTTTACACAGTTGACCTTCTTGGAGATTCCAAGGTAGCTGCTCGGCGTTCGCAGACCTTGTTTCTTCTTCCCTATCTTTCCTTCTATTGTATTTAGTTATTGACTATCATAGTGTAACATCCCAACCCGCTAGTGATATTTTTCGCTCTGGGCCTAGGCCCTCACGAGTTTAAAACGCGTCACTAGGGTCTAAGACTTGTTAACTTATATACCCAGTATCCTTCTTGTGTTTTGCCGATGTGAAACTCTATCTAAAGCATGGGGTGTTACATACACCCTTTTTATGGACTCAGCGTCCTCGCTGAGGTTTTCCTCACTGCATGGGATTTGCCTAGACTCAACACTGAGGTTTGGCTCGTCTAACCGGGATTTGCCTAAACTCAATTGAACTCTGACCCACCATCGGCAAGGTTGACACAAGAGTGGCTCTAATACCATCTATAACAGCCCAACCCGCTAGTGATATTGTTCGCTCTAGGCCTAGGCCCTCACGGGTTTAAAATGCGTCACTAGGGTCTAAGGCTTGTAACTTATATACCTAGCATCCCTTTTGAGTTTTGTCGATGTCGAACCCTGTCTAAAGCCTGGGGTGTTACAAATAGACAATGTATTCTAGACTGGTGACATTAGATGTTCATGTACTCCGTGACACCCAGATTTGGTAGTTTTTACGTGTTGTGTTTGTTTATATCCTATTTATGAGAAGTTGATATTTAAACTGCTTAAAAATCCTTTTTTATTAAAAGCGTTAGAGTTATCTTGTAAATGTCGGCTTGCTTAGTACCACGTTAGGTGTCATCACGACATGTTAGTATTTTAGGTCGTGACACTTTATTTTCTTTCTACTACAATGAGAACATGGAAAATTCAATCTAAAAAATACGAAACGAAAAGAATCAAATGAAAAAGAGGCCTTTTTGTTACGATCCGCTTAATAAGTACTTTTCTTAAAAAATGTATCTCTTTTCAAATAAGGTTTGCCTATTCCAAGTTATTGAGTCTTTGTAATAGATGAAGCAGTAAAGAAAGAAGAAAACAACCGCTGGTATAATCATAGTGTAAGTTTTTAGAGCTATGAAGACTCCTGACAGAAGAGTTGAAACTTGAAAGTGGGAGAGAAGTTGATTTTGCTTTCTAGTATAATAAATTAGAGCGATCAAACTTCATTTGTAGCCATCCGGGAAACACTAATGATAATAAGTAGCCACAAAATAAACCAAATAATTAATAGCCAAAAACCAATTACAAGGGCTAGTCCAAAATCACTGCCACTCTTCTCCCTTCAAATGTCAAACTTTTCAACTTCGTAACCTACTTTAATACATACCTTCCCCTTAATATGACACCTACTTAGAGAAATTCGAAGTAAATTGGCTACTTTTTCTGTTTTCATGTAAACTTTTTAGTTTAGAAAATACAAAATCATTTATAGTCACAGGCAAAAAAAATCTATAACTAATGCGTAAGGAATTGGGATACCAATGAGTCAAAGACTTAGAAAAGGTAAGCTAATGATAAGATACCCTCATCATGATGATATTGAGATGTAGATCCACATTTTGCAAAGAAATAGAAGGAAATCAATCAATACAATTAGGTATGCAGTAAAATATACCATCAGGTCTAAGAATATGGGAGTAATTAGTGTCACTTAATCCATCTCGGACTTCTTTAAGTAAAGACACAAAATTATGGAAGTGCACCATTGTAAAAGTCCTCAGTTCAAAATAACTATGTTGATTCATATGTCAAATAGGGGGAGGAAAAACATATCTAGAATGGCCAGAAGCTCGAGAAAGATTTTCTATTATTAAGTGTGCATATGGTAGGAAAGAGTTGACGAGTATGCGATATCTATAGGGTCAGAAAGAGAGCAATATGTTTTTATTGGAAAAGAGATATTAACAATGCCAGCTAGTTCAGGACAAGTCTTGTGTTAACATCCTTTGTTTTGCTCTATATTAAAGTCTATTAGCAAATATAACACCGGAGTTAGCAAAAATACCCTACTCATTGTTCTAGCAGCGTAGTTAATACTTTATAACAAAATTAAAGTGATCATAACTACCTATGCTCTCATTATACAAAAAACGAGTCTCACTATACAAAACAAATATACAAATAAGTTGTCACTATACAATAATACACAAAATAGACTGTCACTACACTATTTATATACTGAATAGACTATCACTATAAAAAAATATATAAAATAGATGTGACTATACAAAATGTATAAAAAGACTATCACTATACCGAATATATACAAAATAGATGTCACTATACAAAATATAAACAAAAAAGACTATCACTATATAAAAAATATACACAATAGATGTAACTATACAAAATAAACTATCACTATACACTTTGAATACAAAAAGGCACTCGGAATACATTAATTGTCACGACCCAAAATCTATAGGTCGTGATGGCGTCGGACACCACTGTCAGGCAAGCCACCCCTCAATAAGTTAAAATACTTTCCTGCTTAACATTTTCGAAATCGTTACCTTTATCTGCATTTCATAATACGACAGAAAATCAATTGATTGTAATAAGATATATCTAATCACATCCCCAGAACCCGGTGACACAAGTACATGATCAACTTTTAAGAATTTATACAATTAACAATGCTTGTCCGAGAAACAAATTGGACAAAGACTATAAAGATAAAAATGTAAATACATAGAAGGGAGACTCTGCCAGCTGCGGAACGCCTCCGGATGAATGCAACTCATATTAGTCTTCAAGTCGGTCCATGTACTATAAAGGTACCTGTGCAACAAAATGCACAGAAAGTGTAGCATGAGTACATATACATATATGTACCCAGTGAGTATCCCGTATAATCTCGAAGAAGTAGTGACGAGAGGTCGACACGACACTCACTAAGGTCCAACAATAGCAATATGACAGAATATGATGAAAGTAGTAGACATATGAAGACGGTTAAGCAACAAATTACACATATAAAGCACTGAAGTCTAAGTAATTTCTGAAAAATATGTAAATACCTATTTTCAACCCCTTTTTCCTCAATTATCAAAATAGATGACAGTTTCCACTTTCTTTTCCTCAGATTGTCTGACAAATCCATATCTTTGAGATAGTACCAAATAAATCTTAAGTACATAGGTGTAAGACAATAAACAACAGGTGCATATCAAATAGGGTAATCCAAGTGATAACTGAAAAGGAACACCAATGTGTCTTACCCTCCTCTCGACAAATACCTGACAGTCCAGTTATAAGTGACTCAGAACTCAAGTGATCATATACATACCAGGACAAGACAACCGGCCGGAGTCATAAGGGTGTTCATAAGGACTGAGGTCATAAGCTAACCCACGATCGCGAATCATACATGCGACTCGCGTGTTGACTCGATATAATAAGCTGACCCACGATCGCGCATCGTACCTGCGACTCATGTGCTGACTCGATAATGATAAGCTGACCTACGATCGCGCATCATACCTACGACTCGTGTGCTGACTCGATAATAATAGTAATAAGCTGACCCACGGTCGCGCATCATACCTGCGACTCGTGTGCTGACTCGATAATGATAAGCTGACCCACGATCGCGCATCATACTTGCGACTCGTGTGCTGACTCGATAATAATAGTAATAAGCTGACCACGGTCGCGTATCATACCTGCGACTCGTGTGCTGACTCGATAACAAGTGCATATATATATAAGTACATATGTGTACCAACTCAACAGTGAACTCAACAGGACTGTGCCAATACCACGGATAGTCAACTGGGATTCAAATCATAATGTCTTACGTTTCCATATCATTTCAGCAGATTATACAATTCCTAGCGCATATACAAGGTACAAATAGGACACATAGAGGCATGCTTGTGAATCCTAAGGCTACCCGACATAGCAATATTTAATATAGTCGCCACGTACGGACTCTCAACACTTGGTACGTACGCGGCCCCCACAAACAATTACATACAACATGTAGAACACCTATGGGATAATTCCCTCTTACAAGGTTATAAAGGAGACTCATCTCGTGTCGAATCTACCTCTCGAACCAATAACGCGCCCGCAACTCCGAACTCTACACCCGAGGACTCGAAACTGAGTGGATTCTCTTGACAATCCTTCCAACCCATGTCAATTGCGACAACATGTAACGGCGAATCGAAATAGGAGAAAATCCATATGAATTCTTGAGAAAGATTGCACCGTACTCCCTTAAAATCGCAAAATCCCGTTGCCATAACATTACGTAGGCTTGTATGAGTTTTGTAGCAAAATTCACGTTGCTAATCGCTCCGAATGATTTGCTATAGTATTGACTAATATACTCATATGAATATTGCTAAAGGAAATAATGTTGCTTGTAGCATCTCAATTTTCCATTTTAAGAGACCTTTTACACTTTACATAAAGCCACCTCATCCTTTAATTATGACACCTATTGTATGCACTTTAAGAGTCACATTTGGTGTCTTTGATCTTGGTTCCAATTGCTGCCACGTTTTTGGCTTACTAAGCATATCCAAACTTACTTGATTAGCTTAATTTACTTGGTTAATCTTCCATTAAAATTTATAATTATTCACATAATTAAGAATTATCTTAAATTACTTAAAATATTACTCACTTTTAACACATTTTGCACACCTTACTATTATGGTCATGTGGTACCTTGTATGACACTAGTCAATATATACGGAATATTATAGCACGGGCCGTATTTTATCCCAAAATGTCAAACTTCGACCAACCTCATTTTCTTTAACTTGTTTACCTTCTCACCTTCACGACTTTACTTATCACTTGTTTGAAATAGCGTGATACTTATAAATTTAAAATTAAATCTCATTTAGAGAAATGGTGTCCGATAACGCAAAACGATCGATCGGGTCGTTACATTAATGGTACATTGGGAATATATGATACACTCTAAATACATGGTTTACACACATTGCACATACAAAACGTGTATATTATTTATATAAATTCATGATACAAAATACACTAGGGATATACTGAATATATACTTTGGATACACAAGCACACTTGAGATTGGCTCAATATACACTAAGGATACAATGTCGGACTTAGGATACAATATTTGTACATTACAAAATAATATATATATATATATATACAACTTTTCTACAGAACTATAATTTATTAAAATTATCATGTATGTACAACTTTATACATACATACATACACACACATGTCGCATTCAATATACACTAAGGATACACTGTCGAACTTAGGATATACACTATTCAATACACACTAAGGATACAAAATCCAATATTGCACTCTATATATATATATCACTTCGCCTATCATTAAATCCAATATTAAATAATATTGAAAAAAGTAAAAGTGAGAAAGAAAAAAAAAGGTGTTAGAATTAAAAGAATTGAAGAAAAGAAGTAAAGAAATATAGAAAGAGTAAAAAGTCAAGTGTGATACGTAAGAAAGAGGAAACAATTTGGCGTTGGGAAGGAAAAATATTTAGGGAAGATAAAAGAACTGTACCAAAATTTACTTTTGTCTTTTGTCTGTTGGTTTTATTCGATGGACTACAATTTAATAGTCCCTTCGGTCCAAAATAAATAATTTTCTAGCCTTTTTTTTGTCGTTCAAAATAAATAATTTTTTTAGATTTCAAGAATGAATTAATTATTTTTTTCTATATTACTCTTGGAGTAAATAGTGTTAGATTATGTATTAGGAATATTTATGTGAAATAATAAAGATTAATATAATTAATTTTATTACTAATTAATATTAAAAAATAGATTTTTCTTAATATACGTGAAAACACAAAAAAACAAAAAATCATCTATTTTTGAAGGAAGTATTAATTTTATCCACGGGACATTTCGGGCAACGTGTAAAACTTTTGGCTAATAATTTATTTGGACGGCTATACAATGTAGTTTTCTCAATTAGAGCCGTCAAATTCTTTTTAGATGAGTTGGCAAGATCTTAAGCAACTATTAAAAATAATTGGAGCTTAAGCTACTGGAGCAGATCCCAACCCCAGGCGTTAACTAAAAAAAATCCTGATATGTTTGTCACGTGTTGATTGTTCTAATTGCGGTCTATACTAGTTAATTGTATTTAAGCTTAACAATGGGACTAGCCAACATTATGCTAGGATTAGAATCCCTCCCACTGAATATTAGAAATCCAAATATATACAATATTTGAGAATCTAGGAAGATTAATAACATTACTATCTTACTCTACGTATTAAGTTTCAGCAAAAAGATAATCCGATACATTAAGCTCCCGTTATGTGCAAGATCGGAAGAAGGGCCGGACTATAATGGTCTATTGTACGCAACCTTATTCCACATTCCACATTAGAACTCGCGGCCTCCTAGTCACATGAGAACAACTTTATCACTTATGTCAAGACTCCCCTTCGTACGTATTAACTTCCATTTATTATATTCAACTAGTCGATATAAAATGGTCAAGAAATTGTTTTTCCACGTGTCATGTGGCAAAGCCACATGGTCACAAGAGTGGTCAACTGATATGACTACTCTTACTCAAAAAATTACACTGTATATATAAATAAAATATTATATTTTAGAAATACATAACATATATTAAACATCCTTTATCAGGAATTTGTTTAACTTCATTCAAATTTAAATACCCTTAAAAAAGTTTCTAGGTTCGCCGCCGGTGCACGTGTCCAACCGAAAGAGAGAATAAATTCTATAGTCGATATATTTGTGTTAAGTTGGTAAAAATGGGAGTTCAATTAAGAATCCTGTCTATCATTTGAATAGCAAGTGAAAGCTCAGGTGGGGTTCCTAGTTTCAATTTTGCTAGGGTAAGAAGTACACATTTAATAATTGTTGACAACAGAGTTTGGTTAGAAGTACACATCTAATAATTGTTGTCAACAGAGTTATACTTCCTCTGTTCACTTTTAATATGTTAGTTTTCACTTTTCACGCCTCTTAAAAATTAATAAATGAATTGCATAATTTATCGTGTACTCATATTAATTGATAATGCATTTTATTGAATTTGAAAAAAATGATTTGGAATGAATAATAAATATTGTCGGTATAATAGGAAAAAAAATTGTCTTCTCTTGATATACGTAAAGTGATAGTAAAAATTAAAATATATTTTTAGTATACCAGCCACGTAAAAGTGAAAGAATGGGAACCAAAATAATGATTTTTTGGACTAAAAGAACAAAAATAAGTGTAAAAAAAAAAGACCAAAGTATATATAGCACCCAAGTATTGGGCGCTATACATTAACGTTGTTAATGTATAGCGCCCAGTACTTGGGCGCTATATATAAAAAGCTTCCATGTCAGGTATAGCGCCCAAGTACCCGGCATTATACTATCTTCAATAATTCAAAAGCATATAGCGCCCACTGTTTGGGCGCTATATATATAAAAAAAATCCGGGCTAGCCATTTCCTATATAAAGAGGTTAGAATTTCAGTGAAATTCATTCAAAAAAAATTTTAACTCTTGATCAAACGTTTATTGTTGTTAAATTCTCCAGCATTTTTTCATTATGTCTGAAGAGCGTAGAATAAGAGTTTCATTATATTGGGGGGTGAGGTTGTGATGGAGAATAACTGTGTGGGCTACAGTTTACCTGCTCAGTGTCATGTAAAATTGCCACTTACAATGGAGTACGATAAATTAATATCGTTGTTATGCAAAAAAATGAATGTGAGGAAACTTTCAGTGATACTTAAAGTAACCAGAAGATATCCGTATTCCGTCACTCCGCAAGGGGTTGCTTTTTACTCGGAGTTTAACATCGACGATGATGAAACTTTGAGTGATTTTCTGAGAACTCCGGATGAATGCCAGGAATTTCTTGTAATCACAATGTTGGAGATGTACGTGAAGGTCGAAGACGCTCCAAAATATGAGGTTGTGCGTAGTAGAGATACCCCCCAGTCATCGGGTGGTTATTCTGGAGCAGTTTTTTCCGGACAGGTTCCGGATGGAAGACTTTTCTTGATTTAAATATATCACCGCCGGCGAATGAGCAGGAAGAAAATAATTTCTATCCTGCTTTCCAACATTCACAAGACGAGTGGCAAACTTCAATTTTCATTTGTGTTAATTATGTATATTTTTGGTGTATTGAATTTGTATTAACACTCATATATTTAATAGGGGGTACCGGCCAGATATGAATTTTACAAGTGGCCCATCCGTTAGTCATCACCTAAGTGAAAACGTCCATCATGGAATTTCATCACATTACGACATGTAAGTCAAGCGATATAGCTATATGAAAAATATTTTTTAATTTCAGTAGCTTATATTTTTGTTGGTTGTGCAGTGAAAACGAGCAAGTTGAACCACCCGTACTCACTCAATTGTCCGAAAATGACGTATTACATCGGGATCTGGCTGATGCACAGAGTGAGGAACAAAACAGTGATTACGACAACAATGTTGATGAATCCGGAGACGAGACACCCTTTCCTCGTGAGGATGGTGATGGTGATGATGAGGAGGAAGGACCTGATTTGAAGAGACCCCCCCTAGACGAAGAGTGTATGAGTCCGAAGTGCCGTTTCATTCAAGGGAGATTCCTTACACTGATAACTTGCCAAGCGTGCCGGATGTGGAAGCTCTCACAAGGGATTTTGATGAAATCCGGGCAGCAATGTGGGATGAGTCTAGACCAACGGTGCTTGCAAAGGGGATGCTTTTCCCTGATAAAGCGCGCGTAAGCAGGGTTTGTAAAATGCACAACGTAAAAGAGTGTCGTGAGATGCATGTATGGGAGTCAAGTTCGGTTGTATACAAGGTTGTTTGCCGCAGGTGGCTTTGGCCATGTAATTGGATGTTGCGTGCGACCAAGAAGAAGACATGTATGTGGAAAGTGGGTAAATACATTCACACCCACACATGCGAAATGGACACATTCAACGGGAATCACTTCAACTTGGATATTGACTTGATTTCTCTTGTAATTATTCCGCATCACGAAGCGTCCATAAGGTATAAAATCAAAGAGTACATTACATCAGTCCACCAGAAATATGGCCATACCATTACCAAAAGAAAGGCATTTCTTGGGCGTAAACGAACATTTGAAATTGTCTACGGTAACTGGGATAAGTCATTTGTAGATCTACCAAAGTACATGGCCGCACTGCAGCACTTTACCCCGGAACGGTTGTTGAATAGAAGCTTGAGCGGAGTATGGGAACACCAGAATACATATTCAATTACGTGTTTTGGGCGTTTAAGCCAGCAATTGATGGTTTTTCGCATTGCCGGCCCGTAATATCCATAGACGGAACTCATGTCTATGGAAAGTACGATATCAAGCTTTTGATAGCCGTGGCAGTGGATGCTAACGGACAGATATTTCCTCTAGCTTTTGATGTTTGTGCCAATGAAAGCACAGAGACGTGGACGCTGTTTTTGAACCACCTGAAAGAGAACGTTGTCAAACAGCGTTCGGGTATTTGTCTAATATCTGATCGTCACGGTGGTATATTAAGTTCTGTGGAGAACTTGCCTGCATGGCAAGAGCCTTATGCATACCACCGTTACTGTGTGAGGCACTTTAAGGCCAATTTCCAAAGGCATATCCCAACAAGGATCTGCATGATTTGATGTGGATGGCAGCAACGGACCACCAACAGCACAAATTCCGGAGGCATATGGAATCTATAAGGCAAGAAGACGAGGCAGCATATTGTTGGCTAATGCGACATAACCCTGAAAAGTGGACTTTGCATGCGGATGGTGGCAGACGATGGGGAGTTCTTACTACAAACGTGTCAGAGTCCTTCAACGGGTTATTGAAGTCGGCAAGAGGATTGCCCATCACATCCATGTTGTGAATGTCATTCAAGCAGATGGCGGAGAGGTTTGTTGAACGGTCTGCAGCTGCAACGGAATTGATGGAAAGGGGTGTTGAATTTATGCCAGTGCCGATGCAGAGATTTGAGAAATACAGACGGCGAGCACATTGGCATTCATTTTTGCAGTATGATAACGACAAAGGTGTTTTTGAAGTCCGCACCGCTATCCATAATAATCGAGGTAATAATGTACATACTGTAAATGAAACAACAAGGTTATGCTCCTGTGGGAAATGGTCTATCTACCATATGCCTTGCTCACATGCCATCAAGTGTTTTCAACATATTGGTTATGGGGAGACCAACTATGTTGATCAACAATATAGTGTTTCTAAGTACCTAAACACATATAGTGGTCAGTTGCAGCCAATGTGTGCTGAGCATTATTGGCCTCCGAAACCATTTAAAATGGTGTGTAACAAGTCCTATTTGCGTAAAATACAGGTGCAGAAGAGAACGCGTATGCGGAACCAAATGGATTTTAGTGATACCGTTTATGCGCGCAAATATGGTATATGCTCGCAAATAGGACACGACCGTCGTAAATGTCCTTCAGCTGGTTTGGGTGGCAAAACTAATCAAGCTCGTGGTGGGTGTTCTTCTAGTGTACCTAACTACCCATGAGTTGGTGTTGTAATAATTAGTTGTTATGTATATGTTGCAAGATTTATTATATAAAATTATGCTTGTTAATAATTATTTGTACTTTCCTATTTTACCTATTTAAATGATAATTTAATAAAGTTATCTGTATATTTAACACGCAAAATATAGCGTCGTTGGATAGTACGTTACGTATTTAGCGCGGATGAACACAACGTTATGTGTGTGTTGTCTTGTCGAATTGAAAAAGCTGACTAGGTGACATAAAGTTGTCTTGTCAACATCATGATATTTAACACGCAAAATATAGCGTCGTTGGATAGTACGTTATGTATTTAGCGCAGATGAACACAACGTTATGTGTGTGTTGTCTTGTCGAACTGAAAAAGCTGACTAGCTGACATAAAGTTTTCTTGTCAACATCATGATATTTAACACGCAAAATATAGCGTCGTTGGATAGTACGCTATATATTTAGCGCGGATGAACACTATGTTATGTGTGTGTTGTCTCGTTTATAAATAACGGGCTCATTCTAGTTAATTTGTGTGCTCAAAATTTACTAAAAGCAAATATTTCATTAAAAGTAAGTTTTTTTTATTAAAAGTAAATATTTCATAAATGGCTCAACCTCTTCGTCCACCAAGGTGCAAGTGTGGAGAACCATGTTTGATGCAAAATTATTGGGACGGTGGTGAAGTTGGACGCCGCTACTGGCACTGTATGAACCAGCTTTACAAGGTTCCCGACAAACCTATTTGCGATTTTGAGGAATGGGTTGATGAATCATGTTATCAAGAATGCTACAAAGAATCTTTGCAGCATCTTCATGATGTGTGTTTAAGACAATGGGAACATGAAAGAGAAAACAATAGAATCATTGCAGACTTGAGGGAGAAACTGAAAGAGGTAGGAGAAGAAAAATGGAAATCCGAATGGAATTGTCAAGCCCAAAAGGAACGTAAAAAATATATAAATGGGAACTTGAGGAGGTGAAGGCGAAACTGAAAGAGTTAGAAGAAGAAAAAGAACAACTGGAAGAACGATTTAAGTGGTTGGAGAGGAGAATAAATGGCAGCCGGGGGTAAACACTAAACATGTATGTGTTTAGTGTATTTTTCATATTTTATTTATTTTTATTATGTTGGCCTGCTATGTTTGTGTTTGTAATGTTTTCCTTGTTTGTTGTACTGAAGTTTATTTTAATTGAAGTGGAAGTTAAGTTTTAGTGCTTGTGTTGTTATATGAAACTATCAAACGAAAGGGGAACTAAAAAAAATTAATGAGCATATTATATAAACATTGATGTTAAATGAAACTATCAAATGAAAGGGGAAGTAAAAAAATTAATGGGCATATTATATAAATATTGTTGTTACTTTACAAAAAAATATTATTTACACAAAAAAAAAATAATAATAACGGAAGGCCGAATCAATGTGTCCCGCATATGGTGTGTCTCAACGCAGCCGCTGGCCTGAGGCGCATCCCAACGCGCCCGGGTACGCTATCGGGATCATCATCATCAAGTCTTCTTCTTATAGCCAGATGCGACGCAGGATGTCATGTATCGGTGGTGTTGTCAGGATCGATATAAGAGGCTGTCGGTCCACTAGAAGGCTACATAATAATATAAAAGTTAGTATAGAAAAGTACATAACAATTCACAACAATTTATAATGTCTTACCATGATCGTGTCTGGATCCTGAATGTAGTCATCTGTCGCAGCCACGTCATGTGGTGTAGAGCTATAACTCAGTCGGCGCCCACTATACAAATCTCGGGTCGGTCGATACTCATCAGTGGTAGACGGTCCTGGGAAGTATCTACCCCAATCAACTCCTTGAATATCCGAGCCCGGGATTAATAATTGACCCGATGGGGTTACCTGCGATGGCACTGGAGTGCGATAAATTCCAAGGTTGTAAGACGACATGTCCGTCTCATGCATGCCACCTGCCATATCAGCTGCAACATCATCAGCAGGAGCCTCAACGCCCCCTTGTTGGGGACCACCTCCTCTCCGCCCACGACCACGTTGTCCAGCACCACCTGCTCGTCGGGCACCACCAGCTCGTGGGATACCACAACCTCGCTGGTACTGTGCTGGATCCATATAATCAGCCTCGTGAGCCAAACGATGATCGGGCTTGCTGCAGTATCCGGGCAGCCACCTCCATGAATCGACGACTATACTCCTGCATGGCCACAGGATCGTCGACATGACTCTGCATCTGCTGCCCCATATGATAGACAGTATGCAATCCAATCGCCTGCACAAAGTAAAAAATATAAACTACATATTTGGCACTAAATTACATGTATATAATTAATAATAACAGAAAACATACCAGGGCCTCGTGTCTCCCGGCGTATGGGACGTACCGACCGTGTGGCAGATGAACTGGGTTCCCGATAAAAAGTCGGGAAACAATGCGGTACCATGCCATATAAGTCTGAATAGGAAAGTTCTGCGGAGGTGGGGTAAAGTCCTCTCGCCTCTCCCAAGTATCCAACTGCTCGTCAAGCCATGCAATAAATGTGTCGTCTGCCCTGGACCGATCATCCCTCTCATAATGTAAGCATCCCATGCAGGCGGATATAGGCTGCGGCAGGCCAAACTGACGACATACCCGCTCGAAGGCATGATTCTTGACAATATCGAGGCATATGAGCGGGACAGAAGCCCTCCAAATATGTCGGTCGAGCCTGCAATACGCTGCCATGGTATCTATCACCTCATCGATGTACGGCGTCCAGAAAAACTATCAAATAAAAACACAAACCGTTAGTATGCGCAACACTAAGTTAATCTATACTTAACTTAAGTTTAGTTAGATATTCACCTGTGCGTCGTCTAGCAGATCCAATACATCCCTGCAGAGGGGGAGATTATGATGGTCATCATACTCTCGTGCAAGATTACGACGCATAACCCACCTACAGGCTAGAGGGAGATCCGGAATTTCTACATTAGCCGGTAGCTGAAACTGCAGAAATCGCTCCCAGGCCCAAACCTAACATACAAAGTTGACGTAAAGTATAATATTAACTATAACTAGGTAGAATTGTAACTAATGGACATATAATTTGAATATGTTGTCACCTGTAGAAGTGGCAGGAAGCCACAAATGTCTCTTTGTGTGCCGATGCAAGCCTGGCACATCGACCTGTACAGGAATGAGAGGACAGTACCCCCCCTCCCCCCCAGTTGTAAAAAGCTGTATCCTCGAACCGGTCAATATGATGAAGGAAACGGAGGCTCACTAGGTTCCCCGAAGTGTT